>REGM01000021.1:1298008-1310536 GCA_004194415.1 Aurelia aurita | reverse complement strand
AAAAAAAACCTATTTACAATAAATGGAATGTTTTATTAATCTAATGGAATGTATAATGCTAATCTAGTCTAAAATATCTACAAATCGCTCTAGTCTAAATATGGTTCTTGAAGGCATTAAGTGAAGATGCCTGCTTAACCTCAGTTGAAAGGCTATTCCAGTTTTTTGCACCTCTGAACGAAAAGCATTTTTGTCCAGTAGAAGAACTTTTCAAAGGTAGCCTTAAGTCAGTGGTTGTATTTCGTAGGTTGCGTGCGGCGCAATCAGCGTTTTTGATGAAAAGTTCGCTAAGATATCTAGGAGCAAGGTCGTTAAGGCATTTAAAAACCGTCATTTTTGATTGTCTATCAATCAACTGCTCGATCGTTTGCCAACCTAAACTTTGTATCAAAGGTTTACTAGGAGCATCGAACTGACTATTAGTCACGACACGAGCTGCTCTGTTTTGAAGTCTCTGCAATTGTAAGATGTCAGTGGAATTGGAATTTCTTTGGCTTTGCTTTCCTTGCCCACTTGCTGTATTATCAAATACAATACGCTATTTATAAACCTATGAGATCTCATCTTTTAACTCAGGTTATTCCCTTTAAATGCACGCTAAGCAGTATGCTACATGTGCAAATTCATGTTCCAACCACCAAATCAATTCCAGTTGAGTGGCTATGCCAGGACAGCTGACTTTCGCAGCTGAAAGAAAGAAACATTTTATGAGAAAAAAGACAGATGGGCAGCCTGTGAGATGTTTACGACACCAATATACACTTGTTTGTTTCAAAGATCAGTCTATTTTTGGAGGTCAGTGGAAGAAATTTGGAGATGAGCTGATGAGATGAGATGATCTCTCTAAGTTTTGCGTGAAAATGTCAATTTTTAGTACGAGCGCTTCTTGATTGTTTCTTATTGTTTGGCTGCTAGAATTATGATGCAGTTTCTACAATTGCAACAGATCATGGTTCAGAACAGGAAACTGCAATGAATATTACTCAAGAATGAAGATTGAGCGACATCTTTGTCATAATGTCCTTGAATTTAGCTTTTAAATTTTAAACGAGTGTCTTAAAAGAACGTGCAGCACTCTAAAAAACCAGAAGGACCCACAGGAAGCCCAAACAAATTAATCAGTAAATAGCCAACCACCGGCTACAGGCTAACACTTTAGCAATAAATTAATCCCTTTAAAATGATAACATTGTATGAGATGACCTACCATTTCTATGATATGAAGTCGCAGCATTAAAGTGGTTCTAGATAGCTACGTAACAATTTAACAATAAATCTAGTATTTATCATGAGTGTGCTTCCACAATTGGAAACATTAAAATATGCCCCTGCCTGGGATCGAACCGGGATCTTCATGCCAAAAGTTTCTCTCGACAATCCACTGCGCCACTCAGGCGCAATGAAATGTCAGAGAATTCACACCACGACAGAAGCCTCTTTTGTTTCTTCGTGTTTTGGCATTAAGCCTTCATCAGAGCCATGCATACGTATCTATAGTAAATCTAGTATATGCATAACAGTAGAACAATAGAACGGCAAATTCTTGTTACATAATTATGTAGAGCCACTTTAAAGCTGCGACTTACTCCACTCATAGCCATGGTAGGTCATCTCATAAGATGTTATCATTTCAAAGGTGTGATAAGTTTATCATATTTTCGAAGCTCATTCTGTATCCTGTATAGTAAAAGGTAGATCTAATGATTGGTCAATATTTTCGTAGATCTGTTTTGCATTCGCGATTCCCCCAAAAGATGCAACTATGAGAGTTTGGATAGATGGGTAAGTGTTACACCTTTTGATCATGAGAGAAGCGATTTTGTTCTTCCTTTATGTTTTATTTTATTCGTACAGAGAGTTCCTAGCTTACTCGTCATATGGTCACATATTGGATGGAGATGTAATCAAGCACTTGATGATCAGTGATCAGTGATCGTGATCAGTGTTTTATGGTTGAAAATGCAGAAATGTTAGAATATTAAAACTGTACCATAACGTGGCACTCCTTGTTGGCTAGTCTGCACTTCAGCGGACCAGCTTTCTATACCGGTACGTTCTGCATCATGGGGTAAGGGTAGGGTTAGGTTTTGGAAAAGGGGTTTTAATTAGGGTTAGTTAGGGTTTAAGTTAGGGCAAGTTAGCGTTAGTTAGAGTTAGTTAGGGTAAGGTAGGGTTTAGTTAGGGTTAGCAGAGTATTTGGTCAAATTTGTTCCTGAGAGATATGACAAAAATCTGGTCCGGTAAAGTGCAGTCGTCCTCTCCTTGTGCATAAGAAATGATGTTCATTATTTGTGAGCTTAGCAAATTTACTGAAAAATTACATTTGAGACACAAGTAAGCAAATTTTGATAATTCAAGAGCCAACATTCCTTGGTATATAAAGTAGTTAATGGAAGTCAAAAATATACTGCAAACTTTACAGTCGTTTTGATTTTAATCAGCAACTTAATTTACTGATTAAGGTGACTATCCGAAAATTTACTGATTAATGTGAAATGTTTTACAGTAGAATATTTTGAGATTCTAAGCAAATTTTGATATATAATTTTGATATTTCGTTGCAGAAATTTATTGATTTCGTGTGTAATGTTCCATGCAACAATGTCAGAGCAGACTCCAGATATACAGGTAAACTTATTTTTGTTTCTACAAATTTCTGGCTCTGCAGATAGAGGTGGGTCAAAATCTATTACACTAAGGACTGCTTTTCTGCAATGCCTGCCAAAAGTCCTTGGAACACTTAGGCCATTTCTTGATAATGACACACTTTTCCGCATTTCTATCCGTAGAGATTAGTTGAGGCACCCCCTCCCCCCAAACAATGTTGATTTGCAAGGTTATTGTCCTAGCATTCCATCAGAGTCGCGAATCGTCCTGTCATCCTCATTTTATCGTCACAGAACAACATTGTTCTAAGGGGGAGAGGGGGAAATCGCATAACAAGGCAAANAGCAACTTAATTTACTGATTAAGGTGACTATCCGAAAATTTACTGATTAATGTGAAATGTTTTACAGTAGAATATTTTGAGATTCTAAGCAAATTTTGATATATAATTTTGATATTTCGTTGCAGAAATTTATTGATTTCGTGTGTAATGTTCCATGCAACAATGTCAGAGCAGACTCCAGATATACAGGTAAACTTATTTTTGTTTCTACAAATTTCTGGCTCTGCAGATAGAGGTGGGTCAAAATCTATTACACTAAGGACTGCTTTTCTGCAATGCCTGCCAAAAGTCCTTGGAACACTTAGGCCATTTCTTGATAATGACACACTTTTCCGCATTTCTATCCGTAGAGATTAGTTGAGGCACCCCCTCCCCCCAAACAATGTTGATTTGCAAGGTTATTGTCCTAGCATTCCATCAGAGTCGCGAATCGTCCTGTCATCCTCATTTTATCGTCACAGAACAACATTGTTCTAAGGGGGAGAGGGGGAAATCGCATAACAAGGCAAAATTAGCTGAGGTGTTCCAAGACTTTTGGCAGGCATTGTAGATACTTTGTACAAATACTGATTCCTTGGATAAACTTGTCCTGTGCATAACTTCGGAACTGGAAGATGAAAAATAGTATCGCATTTTGGTTGTCGAAAAAGTGATTCCATTCCGAATGCCAATCCAGGCTCAAGGCCAAGCGATCAAACATTGGTTGCCAAACATTCGAGATTTGCTTGCCAGGCGATGTTTTCCCGTTTGGCCAAGTCACAAAACATTGCTTGAAAAGCAGAATGAAGCAGATTATATGTTGGGCAATATTGATAGAAAAGTTCGAAATATGGTCTGCTTGTCACGAGCAAAACATTTTTGTCAAGCACTGTTTTGCAAAGGGATCAAATACAGTAAAAACCCGCGTATAAGAACCTAGTGGATTAAGAACCTACAGGCTGAAATTTTGAAATTAGACCCCCATTATCTAAGAACCAATTCAGCCTGAAATTTGATGTTAGGTTCTTATTTGTAAATCATCATTAAAACTCCAGTTGCTTAGTATTATTGAACCTTTATGTTTATTGCAAAAAAACTGCTATAAATGCATTTTTAAATGTCCTTTTCAGTATTTCTGATCCTAAGCTTCAAAGTATTAGCTGTTCATAATGTTACTGAAACTCATGTCTTTGGTGGTAGACCAATTTGTTTTCATCTTCCCCAACAACTTCTTCAGGTAGAAGGGATTTCAGTGAACTGACCGTGAATAATAGGCTTGAACTTTGAATCAGAATAAAATAAATTGGTAAAAGCCCGGAATAAATTAAGAACCAATTTAAGAACCTCAACAGCCTCATTTCCCACTAAATAGCCAATATATAAGAACCTAGTCAGGCTGACTTGCAAAATTGTAGTTTCTTATACGCGGGTTCTTACTGTAGACGAACATTTTGCTTTGCAAGTAAATGTCAAATGCTCGGCAAACAATGTTTGTACGTTTGGTCAACTGCATTTCTTTTTCTATGACAGGAGCTGACATTAGCTGACAAATTCATGGTTGGTGTTTACAGTTTCATCTTTGTGTCTTTCATGGTCAGCATAATTCTCCTCAAATTGCAGAGAGATCAGATGTATAAAGTAGCTGAAACATTTTATCATTATGCTGAAGGAGTCGTAAGTACATTTTATCATTATGCTGAAGGAGTCGTAAGTACATTTTATCATTATGCTGAAGGAGTCGTAAGTACATTTTATCATTATGCTGAAGGAGTCGTAAGTACATTTTATCATTATGCTGAAGGAGTCGTAAGTATTGATTCAATACTTCCTTCGTCATGTTCACTTTTTTGCAAATTTCGAGCATAAAATCATGAGTTCCTAGCCTTACTGCCATGCTGAATATCAAAACGAAGACCTTTTCCCGTTCATACTTCATACATCCCGTAAGTTGACTTTCCTTCTTTTGTTAATCAATAGTAAACATTCAACGAATTTATCTCCAGTGCAGTGCATGACCTTTATAGACAGGATCCAAGTTATTTATTTATCATAATGCGATCTAAAATATTTATTTACCGATTCAGGTTTGGTGCACAGCTCCGACGTATTTTATGTTATTGTATTACATGAGGATGTCATCATATCATGTATTGCTGATTCTACTTGCTGTTGCAATTGGCGTTGTTTTGCTGCTCTATTTATATCGTGCTATTAGGTATGCTATTTATTTATTTATCTATCTATTTATTAATCTATTTATTAATCTATTTATTCATTCATATTTATCCATACAACATACCTACATATAGACTCATTGCAATCATCGTAGTTTCGCTCCTTGATGGGCTGATAATCGATACAACTACGACTCATAATCAAACATTTCGAAAAATCGGCCAAAAATCCATGAACCTCGTTTTGATGCCGGGTGCTTAGGGCTTAAAAGGGCCTAGGCCACTTCAACAAGATTCGAACTCACCGATTCTAAAGCCCTTTAAATTCATTCTTCATTAAGATTGTAGAGAAAACAAAACCTACCAGTACCAAGATTAGTACTTCTTCTATGTATTACTTGGAGATTCCTTCACTTTGACATTGAAAACCTGCTTTTAAAATCCAAAATACTCTTCAGATTTCACCACAGCAATCCTCGCAGCTTNTCAACGAATTTATCTCCAGTGCAGTGCATGACCTTTATAGACAGGATCAAGTTATTTATTTATCATAATGCGATATAAAATATTTATTTACCGATTCAGGTTTGGTGCACAGCTCCGACGTATTTTATGTTATTGTATTACATGAGGATGTCATCATATCATGTATTGCTGATTCTACTTGCTGTTGCAATTGGCGTTGTTTTGCTGCTCTATTTATATCGTGCTATTAGGTATGCTATTTATTTATTAATCTATCTATTTATTAATCTATTTATTAATCTATTTATTCATTCATATTTATCCATACAACATACCTACCTACATACATGCATACATTGATTCATCCTTCGTCTATCTGATCAACAGACGATTGTAGTAAAGATAGCGTCCGGGAATTGTTAACCATAATCCTTTGCGTCCCATGGTGGCGCAACTTTTATTATATGATGATGAAGACCTTCCGAATGACCTCGATAGAAATATACTCGAACTGACTCTGCGATACATCCACAAAACTGCTGGTCGATTTGTTTGAGATTCTAACACAACACTCAACCACAAAGTCCTTTTTCGTAAATTTTCCATTTGCAAGGTCCTGTTCCATGTGTTTCTATGTAATGGCCACGGGGGGGGGGGGGGGTATTCATAGCCATTTGCTTCCCGGGATATCGTTCTTGTAGCGTTTGTAAAGTAGCTTGTAGTTCATAGTAAAAGTAATTTGTCCTGTAAAATTTTATGGAATATATAACAAAAGCATCCACTCAATTCATTGGAAATTCTTTGAGACGCAAAGGATCATGCTGAAAGATTCCCTGACGCCATCTTTAGCGCAATCGTCAATTACCTTCAGAGATGCAAACATTTAATTGATCAAAATGGATCGTTTCATCCTCAAAATACAGTCAATTTGATGACAATACTTCGTCTAAACATTCTTCAAAGCAAGCCTAAAATCCCTGATATTATATACATGAATTTGAAACACGGGATACATTTTCTGATAGTGCAACCGATTGCATCAACGTGATCTTACTTTATTTATAAAGGTCTTTTTTGGCTGATGGGGCTACTGTGCCTAAATAATTTTAAAATGAAAAATGATAAAGGGAATAAAACAATAAAAAAGACGAAGATTGATGTATCGTCATTTGAGAAATCACAAAATTTCGGCCGAACCAAAATCAGATATTTTACTTTTCTAGTTATCGCTAGTTTTATAGTTTCATCGCATGCGTGATTTTTCAATACGATACTTCGTGTAGCTGACAGTTTCTATTTCTTTGATTTTAAGGTGTAGTTGCATCCCAGCATCTCGCAATTTTAAAGAAATGTCAACAATGACGACCAAAGAACTCTCTGCTCATGAAAATGACGTGCGGCAAACATTTGGCTATCAACCTATCCGACAACACGATGACGAAACAGAGGAGGTTAGTTAGAGAATGACCTTCTGTTCCTAATTTATTTGTTCGTTGTGATTATTTGGGTCGAATCCTACAAGTATTCAGCCTACCGGGTGAGCCAGAAAAAAGTTCCCACTTTTGAAAATTCATAGCACCAAGAGTTATGGATGGATTGGAATGAATTAGATTCTGTTTGATAGCCGAGAGATTGAAATATTTTTGTAATTTTTCTCGCGGTTTTATGAGCACTGAAAATATAGCTAAATTCGACTTAGCGAAAATTTCATGGTTGCGAAATGCCTGAAAACAGCCTAAAACACTTGATCAAATCGTAAGAAACTCCTCGCACGGAAGCAATAAAGAAAGTACATTGTTCACGGTTACGAGACATCGTCTGCACATTTATTGCCATGGGATTGAAAAACTTCAGTATTCGTTTGAAATCTCTTTTCTATAACTCTCGAGAGAGGTGAAATGGCCTTGCGTATTGTTCTGTGTGAGGAGATTCCTTACGATTTGATCAAGTGTTTTAGGCCCCTTTTCAGGCATTTCGCAACCAAGAAATTCACTGCTGCTGGATATATTTGCAGATGTTCTCTTTAGAATTTAGCTAATTGAAATAACCCTTCCTTTAGTTAGAAAAGCAAAATCAGGACATCTGAATCGACCAAATATGTTTTATTAATATAAATTGTACATTATTTATTAAACCAATACTTTGGATTTCTTTTATCTCAGAATCCATTAAAGAAACGTGGAATGATAAAGCCATGCTTTCCTGGCACTCCAAAACAAGCTGGTGAAGATGCATGCTCAAAGCGAGTGAGCCTACCTGATAAATATGCTTAATGACCGTTGTTATTCAGCACGCAACTCTTAGTTTAATAAGAGAAATTTGTTTTTAAATGAGAACCATTTTACTCACGTGAGGGCCTAGCCAGAATCGAGTTTTTCTATGTCGAATACTCTGCCGTATTGCCGCAAAAGATCCGAATTTCTAGATAGCTGAAATTTTACCAGGCGCCGCCGAAGCAATCGCAACTTTACAGAACTTGTTTTTAATAATTTTCTTTCCGGCGAATTAAACAAGAACAGTTCCTAGTGGGAAAGCTCTTTGTGTTTCTCATATTTATATCAAATTTGATCAAAACAGTTGATAATGACGATTAACACATACAAACAAATTTTTCGTAAAATGACTCACCCCAAAATATTGGCTATAGCTTTGCACGATAAATTCCACGTGATAAATTCTGCCTACTTTGTTTTTCTTTCAGTAAATACTTTGGTAGCTTTTCGCTGCAAATCTCGTTCTATGAATTTGTTGCTCTTTGTGCAAAATTTGCTGCTCTGTGCTGCTTTCTGTGAGAGTTCGAAATGCTTTCTTGAAGTCTTTTTTGCAGATATCATTTCTGCCAAATGTGTCCGTCAATGTTCAGTCTTGTGATTTCTGACTCCTATGAAGTCACGCTTGTTTTGGTGTTGACTGCTTGGCTTGCCCGCTTTATCTGTTGAAGTCAACCTTTCTCAAATTCCCTTTGGAATTGATGCAAAACGTGAATACCAAGCGATTTGCAACTCTCGCGACCGCGATCTTTTACCCCTGGGAGTTAAGATTGCTCAACACACCCCTGGGAGTTAAAACCTGTGCATTATTTGGACAGCGTCGGAAAGACCGGTGCGGTGGAGTGTGAATTTAGCCTGATGGGAAAGTTTTTGAGCTTTGTATGTGTTGGTGTAGCCTGCGTGCAGACTATAGCAGACTAGTGTTATGTTGGTGCTAACACAAGACCAAAATCAAGAGCAGCGAAAGCGGATCTAACCTTGATCCCAGAAAAAACGTTGCAAAGTAATTTAATGCGGGGTACTTTTTAACCACCCAAGGAATACGAGATTGAAAAAATAAAACAGGCAAGGTAATAAGGTTATACTGTTATACTGTACATATCACCATGATACGGAATTAAGAGACTGACAGAAAATTCAGCTACTCTACCAATAATTACATATTCAAGAGTGCATCCATCACTTTTAGGAACAGTAGGACACTGACACATTACAGTCCATCATAATACAACTAGTATTCACATCGTATTAAACAAAAGTATACTATTATACACTTCAAAATTTACACTGTTCATTGTCAAATTTCGCACCAATAGAGTTTAAACGGGAACGTAAATTGTCTCGTGGAGAGAGGAAGTTCGTATAAAGCTGATTTCACATTTGAAGCTTGCTTATTAATGCAGCTCAAACGAGGCACTCGTTTGCCCAATTAAGGGTCATGCATAAAAAACTCTAAGATACATTTGGGCAGCGCCAAAAAATGCTTCAAGCGTGAAGTCGGCTTCAAAGGCCGTACGCCGTGGTTCACATCTTGGTTAGATTTCGGCAGAGGCAGTGGTCCTCAAATAAAGTTTCTTGATATTAAATATATCTGGAACGAGATGAAAACTTTATCGTCTTGGCATCACACAAATCGGAAAGCTCTGTTACACATGTTCTATATCTAACACAACGCCTCCTCTAAAACTAGCTGATACAGCCACCCTATTAACTTACTGAAAAAATGGTTGGTCTACCAAAAATATGAGACCACCATCATTTAAAAAACGGGTGGCATCTATTGACTCTTTCAACTAACTACAATAAATACAACAACGGATAAAGTTGAGTTTTTAATTTTGCTAAAATACAAGTGACGAGGATGATTTTGTGTCGATATTTCACAATACTTTGCATGTCCTTACCCTAAACTGTACCTGGTACGAATGCACATACGAAACTGAAATAGCTTGCTATGAAATGGATGTTTAGTATATCTCGGGTTAACATCTCTCCAATTATTTCTTACTGATTCTTCAACGATATGATCTGAAGGCTACTATCTACAATAAAAACAGCTTTGAGCAAATTTTCACAGAGTTATGGCAGATCGCTGCTGGGACGTGCTATCTAATTCTGTCAGCGAACCTTTGATACATGTGACCTACGTGCCTTGCACCACACGGGCACACATATTCGTAAACTACAATACTTCTTTCTGTGCTCCTCTTATTTGAAAAGGATTCTATCTACTCCGAGAACAGTCAGATTTCCAAGGCTTATGCATGGACAAGCAAGGGAATTATTTCAGGCTACTTTTTGTTGCATAGGCAGTGCGTCTGTTGGCTGATAATGCGACACTGATTTTAACCTTTTTGCGAAAGCCATACCCAAAGGAAACAAGGCTAGAATTCAAAGGATTGATCTAGCTTGCACGGTAAAATGCGATGAATGAGGAAAACTTCACAATTGTTACTACACGATTACGATTAGCAACATGCGTGGAAAATATTAATCTTTAGTTACCATTTTGTATCAGGAAATATAAGCACCGTTACTACATTCAGGCGTCTGTTTGATGGTATCATCATCATTATTATTATCAATTGAATCACTCTCCTTCCACATTTTCAGTACGAATGGAATATCTCTATTGGTGCGAATGTGCGAGCGAGCAAGCGGGGAAGACGTTAAATACTACCTCTGTAAAAATAGACTGTCTGTATAGCGTTATTATAAATGGCGGCCATTACGATATCATCATCATAATTCCCTTCAATATGACGGCAATGTCTTCTTTTTTGAGGATCTTTTGTGTTTGTTCTTTTTAATGATTTCCAGGATCTTCGGTTTGTGATCAACAACCTAAATAAGAGAAAACAATAATTATCTTATAAGAATAATTATCTTAAAAACATTGCCATATAAACATTTCACATAAATGTGAAATGTTTATGAGGCTATTTTTGTAAAAATCCCACAATAGAAAAATTACAGCAAAAATCTTTCATAAAAAGTACCAGTGAATTAAATCTAATCAAATCACAAAATTATTCAAATATAATTTGTATCTTCCGACAGCCAAAAGCTTTTGTGGGCAGTTCAAAATGTGCTAATTCTTGAGAAAAATAATTTTTCCCCAATCCGAAATCGGCGAATTTGGAACAATAATTGCCCCTGTGTACATCAGTTTTAATTGACTCACCCTTAACATCGTTTGCTTTGCTTCAAGTAACTGCTCCATGCTTAATTGGCACCGTTGAATATTTCCCTGTGACAAAGAAATCATCATCATTAGCACGGTCTACTCGTAAGCGAGGCCTTGCAGTGCATTGGATAAAAATTCGAACATAATGGATGAAGGAGGCAATTACCTTTTACGATTTTTCATGACCAAAATAATGGAGAAAATCACAAAATTGCATTATCCCTGCCATTCATTCTTGGCGACACTGAATTAGGGGCAGCGAGGCCCTAAATGAGCGTTGAATGTTCGATACTTTGAGAAATCTTTCAAAACAGCTGGAGAAATTCTCAACAGCCGGACATATTTTCATTACCCAACCATATCTTTAAAATACTTGTAAAGAATTTCAGGTGCAAAAAATGACAAGGTTTAGCACACCGAGGCCTTTCAGACTCATGTCGTCATCAGACTGTGACTTTATTTACAGTTCCAAATACTGTTGAATAAGCGTGGTAAAAATAGACATACAGAGTGCATCAAAGAAGTATCCACTGTTTGAAAAATCGTCCTGCAGAAACCACGCAACCAAGTTGTAAAATTTTAAACCTTTCTTCTTACAGAAGCTTCGACTTAATTTGTTTTATTTCCTCGTAATTTTGACGCATTATGTCTCTTCGAAATAAACAATTAGCGAAAAATTAGATGTTTATGACCTTACCTGGATAAGCTCATGAAGAACTCGTAATTGTTCATCAGCTGAAGCAAATCGTTTTCCATTTTGAAGATCATGACACAATGCAGTCAACATGTATTGCTTGCTCGGTCGAGGTAGCTCTCTTTGAAATTCGTACAACTTGTTACAAACATCATTTTCCAGTGAACACTGCAAAATTAAAAAATTAAAAATAAGTAAGGCCTGGACATACGAGCTTATGAAATTCGCAATAGGTATTTGTAGTCGACCAACATAATTTGTTTAGTATATGCTGAAAAATCCGTTCCCAACCTCGTTCCCAGGGTGTTCTTACGTCATACGCTAGTCACGAAGCCGAGTGAACACCCTGGTACACATTGCACAAATCTGTCCAGAAAATGGACAGATTAGCAGCCATTATGGACTTGCGGTTGACAGGGTAACGCTCGTTATGTGACCTCGATTCCAAACAACAAAGCAATATTGTAGTGGTTGTTGCTTAGTGACTAGATTTTATTGTTGTTATTCGAATAATTAATAAATTTTCGAGAAATAATTGGTGTTATCTATTGTTTTCGAATAGCCAATCAAATTTCAGAACGGCCACTTGTATCCCAGAGTAGAGGTAGAGCAACGAACTCACTCTGGGGACGAGATTGATCCGTTCCTACAAAGCTAACATTTCTGCAAGGGAATCTCGCCAAAACTTTCCTATTTGCCGTCCCGGATACTCAGATACCATCTGGTTTTATTCTACGTCATTAGTCTACGATATGTTCACGATATCACAGCATAGGCATCAAATCTTTAAAAAGATTGCACGATTGGTT
>REGM01000021.1:1276630-1297832 GCA_004194415.1 Aurelia aurita | reverse complement strand
GGGGGGGGGGTCACTTCCATATATACTGGTACGGGATGTGCCATTTTTTTGGGTGCCTTTTTTTAGGCAGAAAATGAATTTTAGAGTGTCATTTTGGTAATATCATAAATAGCCATAAATTTGGGGTATCATTTTTGGTATGATCATAAATTTTGGGGTATCATTTTCAAAAATGATTCTTTGGGGTAAAGTTTTTTATCTTTTGATCTATTCTATTGAATTTTAGGGTATGCATTTTGCATGGCCTGTAAATTTTGGGGTATGGTTTTTGGAACATTTTTATAAATTTTAGGGTGTGATTTCACATGTCAAAATGGCACACCCCCGTCATCTCCCTATTGGAGTTACCCCCGGGGTAAACTCCTAAAGCTCTCAGGCAAGAAAATTAACATCCTTTATCTTTTGATCGCTTTTATTTCCAGGCTGGATGCAGCAAATGTTTAAATTCTGAAGAAGCCATTTCCCTACCATAACACAAAAGTCACAGAGGTACTCTCGAACACCTTTCCCATGAAAATTCATAAAGGCATCCAATCAGAGAAATGTTATCTTTTCAAGGCTTACCTTTCGATTTGACATCTGAATATCGGTAAAAATGGTGATGAGCAGCCTTACTGTTTATTTTGTAATCTCCGAGAGCACTCGATCTTCTTCTACTCATAAACATATAATATTTCATGTTTTCATCTGCAAAATGAAAATAACGATATTGATTACTAGTTCGATTTGAAGAAAATAATCTTCCAAATAGGAAAAGCTTTGAACAATTTTTGTCAGAACTTTGGGGACACGTTTTCGAGAGTACTAAGATTAAATTGCGGACTTTTTTCTGAATTCGAGGAAATACTGTCTCTCGGCCTCGACATATTTTCAGCCACAATCTTTAAAGAAAATCTCGCCTCTAATTTCAAAGCGGCAAAACGCTCTTCATTACATCATCCCTGAAACCTGCTTACAACTTAGAGGAATGATGTCTTTCGATATAAACAACGTTGACTGGCAAAACAGCAATATGAATATTAACTAGCCTGAAGTTGATTTGATAATTTTCGACAGTAAACTTCAATATTTTGGTAAGGCACTTTCTCGTACAAAATAACTCCATTGAACTTTATGGTTTGTTTTTTGTTAGTATTCTTGTTTATATGTACGTTTAACTTATCGGTCGTAGAAGCATCAAATCGCTTTCTTTGCACACACCAAAACAGCGCCATGTGACATCAACACAAAACCTACCCTTCTTGGACAAACTAAAACAACAACAACAACAACAAAAACAACAACAACAACAACTATAAAAAACAAAGAAACAAATTAATCAAACCTGGTTCAACAGGCTCCTTTTCTTTCACTTCTTCTATTGTTTCATCTTGTTTATATTTTACAACTGGTTTCTGAATTCTTATTATCGCATTTTCATTTTTCTTTTCGTTTCTTTTGTCCCCTGATTTCTTTTCTTCAATCACTTCATCGTCTTCCATGGACACTTTGCTGCTGTATTTGTCTTCTGTTAATATCCTAAACAGCGTAAACAAAAGGCAATAAATAACCAAAAGTAAACTGGATAAGTTGGTTGATTAAAAGAACACATTTTATCATAACATGACTCGGGTTTGTTTGTGTGAGCGACGTTCTGAGAGATCCTTCACTAATCTTCAGGCTGAGGAACTGGTGATGTAGCCTAGTTTCTTCTGAACTGTTAAGCTTTCAACTCTTAAAGGATACAGGTCGGGTGTTTCTCTGGCAATAAGTATTCAAGTTGCGATAGGGATTTAAAGTTTCAATTTCAAATTTAAACTGTAGTATGTGAAACAATAACAAAGATAATTCCGTAGCTTCTCATACAGTATTCCTTTTCTGCGTTGAATAACACAAGGCTGCATCTTTAAGGAGACCAACAATAACAGTATAAATCAACATACACATTTTGCTTTCGTGGTTTCTTTCTCGGAGATGCTTCAGTAGATATACTGGACGATGAAGCAACCGATATCAGATTTTGATGAACCGAGTTCGGAAGATGTAAGGATAAGGGTGTGGCGGGCAGATCTTGGTCTCTTTTTGAATCCGTATTAGTTGTTGAGAAACTGCTGTTACTTGAATATAAAGAAGTATCAGCTACTGGCATATTATTTTCGTTATATGTGCTTTTCTCGTCACTGCAAAATAAACAAATTAAAATCAAAAGGGATGTATGAATAAGAAGATTCTAAAATATTGCAGAATTATTAACAGATAAAAAGAGAAACAGAAAGAACCATTAACTAAACAGATTTTGAAATAAGGTTTTTTAATTACCGTTTTAAATATATACACCAATTAAAAAACCGAACATTCAAGAACACGTTGGTCTGCTACCATTTAAGAAGCTTGTTGTTGAAACAGAAACAACTTACAGAAAGCCAATATCATAGATATACATGCTAATTGGTATTCTTGAGTCAACTCATAGAGATTTCTATTTATCTACCAGTTAAAGTTTCATATTTTTTAATGGAGCTTTCCTGTCTTTTTCTGCGAGATCAAAAAGTGACCCGAAATGTCCTTAACTCTTACAGAAGCAGAGCGAAAAGTTCGCATCTCTAGAGCTCAAATGAATTTTCTCAGTTTTTCAAGTCCATGATAACTGTACCCGTCGACTAATATAATTCAGGCTGTCAAGATACTTCAAGCGGTTAACGTTAAGCTAAACAAGCTCAAGTGATTTTCTTAAAATTGCACATGTTTATAGCATGCTAATAATTTTTAATCGTTCAACATACCATAAGAGTCTCGGTGATTCCTGGCGTGGAGGAACATTACTGGATCCTGACATTGGACGTGCTTCAGATCGAGAATCTTGTCTGTGGTCATTACGAGGCTCCTGTTTAGTAGGGCTTGATATTCTCTCAAGGCCGTGAATTGGATACCTAAATAGAAACAAATGCAATGACAACAATGCCATGGAAGCAACGCCATGATAATGCTTGAAAGTAGCTTTCTAGAACTGCCTTGCTGAACATTTGCTAATCAAAGGACTAGTTTCTTATAAACCATAAACTTAATTGTGTACAAAATTAAATTGACACCTCATAGGAACAGTTTCTTGAATCTTGTCGATCCTTTGTGATTTGTTGTTAAATTGAAAGAGAGATGTCATATTTTTCCAGGATTTAACGTCATCTGTAAAATGACCCATAGGGTTTCCTCAGTAACGACTGCCTGCAATATTTATTTCTAAGCAGGCTTTCAACAGACCTACAGATCTAAGGCCCAAGCAGCTTTTGACAGACGGACATGGTTTGTCCGCAAATTCTTAATCTTCTCTATTTCAACACACATATGAAATTGGTTATAATATTGTTTGTTGTCGAAGAGTTGCTACTTTGGTAATATAGTTATTTTTGTCATGAGTTTATATTACTAGTACTGTAGTTTATTATTATAACTAAATTCTTTAAACAGAAATTTAGATACTCGAAAAGGAAAACGAATTAAAAACAACAAAGCATGTTTGCCGACAATCTCTAAAGTAACGAACATCATGAAAATCAATGCTTACCCATCGGCGGTTCGTTTGCGCAGAATTCCCGGACCAGGTCGCGGAGATGAGGTATTACTTGAGGGTGCAGAAGGATGATATGATGATGGTTGTAGATTTGNAATTGGTTATATATTGTTTGTTGTCGAAGAGTTGCTACTTTGGTAATATAGTTATTTTTGTCATGAGTTTATATTACTAGTACTGTAGTTTATTATTATAACTAAATTCTTTAAACAGAAATTTAGATACTCGAAAAGGAAAACGAATTAAAAACAACAAAGCATGTTTGCCGACAATCTCTAAAGTAACGAACATCATGAAAATCAATGCTTACCCATCGGCGGTTCGTTTGCGCAGAATTCCCGGACCAGGTCGCGGAGATGAGGTATTACTTGAGGGTGCAGAAGGATGATATGATGATGGTTGTAGATTTGGGAAATTATGGATTGAAAATGAACTGTTCATTACGGGTGAAGATTCATCTGGGGATGCGTGATGATGAGAATCTATAAACAAAATAAACTCAATTAATTATAAGCTCGCATTGATGACTATTTAAATTTAATAAGGACTTTCAAAAATATAGCACACTTTTTAATGTTTCGCTTACACTTCACCAGAAATCTTGCTTTTTAGATAAACTATTTTTTGCTTCAAGGAGCTAAAATTAACCCTAGCTGTTTCAAATATGCTTTGTATGTAATTTATTGTGTTTTGAGAGCCATAAATGCTCGATTTTAGCCAAAGAAGGCACAATTTCTGTTTTTTTTTCATTTAACTGTCTTGGGAAAAATACTATATTTTTCTTTGCTATTGAATGTACGGTAATTTCGCTTTTGCTTTTGTGTTAATGCAATGTTCTAACAGTGCTATATTAATTGTATATTCGACGATTATTCGTAAGCTCCTTCACTTACTAGGTCTATAAAATAAATAAAAAATTAAACTCGTTTCAAACGTTTCGATTTGTGATCTTTATGAACAGGCGTGCATAAACCATGGGATCATGGGAACAAAGTTCCCAGGCGCAGGTTTCCCAAAGCAATATTTCGCAGGAAGTTTTTTTAAATAGTTCTGTATGAAATGTAATTGTAGTAAGTTTCTAAACAAATGTGTGTAAAAACTTATTGTTTGATACCTGCATTCATACTTGTTCTGGTAATAGGCTTCTCTACCCAAGCTGTACAAAACTGATATGCAGGCAGGTTTTTAGAGAATTTCTACCGCTCCCAGGCAGGTTTGAACATTATGCACGCCTGTTTATGAATGAACTGTTCTTAAAATAATTTTAGGCCTGTGTTTAAAATTCAGATTTTATATTTAACTTCCATTGATTGTCGTATAATCAAAATGTCTTGGAGAAATAAAACTATTGTCCTTTTCGTTGAGTTTCTCTGAAAAGTAGACAAACCAGACAAAAAAATCACAAGCCTGAATCTACGGTTTATGTAAAACCCCACATATTTACTCCACATGTTTTCCATAGTTGCAAGATTTTGATCAAAATTCGAGAAAATAAGGCCGAAACATTTTTCGCCGAAATGACATAATTTGAACCGAAAATTTATTCCATGAAGTTCATTCGTCAAAGCCTAAAGTTTTCTTTCTAAATTTGAGCAAAATTGAAGAATACTTAAAATGAATACCTCTCGAAGAAGATGACATGCCAGGAATTGGCAAAGGAGCTGCAAAACCGCGTGTTCCTTCCACAAACATTGGATAACTGGAGCCAGACGGTGTCCGGACATAGGGGTGGAATGGAGAATTGGATGTAAATGGGTGGACACCAATTGGGTGTGGAAAACCTGAATCAATTGGAAAGTACGATCCAATGGTATACTGTAATGATGGGTTTCCTGGCTTCAGTCTGTCATTTTTGCTATCTGCAAAGGTAAAATGGATATTCAAAATTAATTAAAGTAACACCGACATACGAAATAATCATAATAAAAAAGGATGCAAGATAAGAAACGTCTTTGGCAATGTTTGAAGGATATTTATGCCTAAGGCCTACTATCAGAGCAAAGATACTAGCCAATAGACCGTTAGCTACTTAGCTAAAGGGTTGGGAATCGCGACATTTTTTCTGGTAAATAGTGGATTTTCTAATGTAAACAGCAAAGATTGAAGCTCTATCTTTTCAAGCCGTTCGAATTAGCTTTCAATGCCTGTTTCTAAGTGGATAAATAGTAAATGGCAGCAAAACGTGGAAAACTTTCAATTGTGCCCAAAATATCAGTCTAGCTGGAAAGTTTCCTTTTAGTGAAAATTCTCTGCAACATTTATATGATATATGATAACTAATACGAATCCATACAAGATGGTTTTTCACCATAAAAAACAATAAATAAATAATACAATTAAAAATCTTAAAATTAGAAATTACTTTTAGGGTCCAATGAGTCACTTAATAAGATGAAAACCTTGTTTTTACAAAAATAGTTACTCTTCTTCATCTATTACATTGATTGGCAGTAAGTTATAATCTTTTACACTACGGTAAGCAAATGTTCTTTGTCCAAAGTTATTGTTCATCCTGTTGATGTGCAGAAGAGAATTTTGCCTTGTTTCATAATTAATGAAACTGATTATTTTTTATAAACATCTCTTGCAAATATGGAGGTACTTCCTTTCTTACACATTTCCTCACAAGCATGACTCTATGCTGAAATCTCCTTGCTTCCATTGTTGGCTATTCCATTCTGTTCAGAACTGGAGATATATAATCTTATTTCCTAGTTCTTGTAATAACTATGGTAATAACTCTTATCGTTTTGTAGTTGAGCTATCTGTAATAGTGTGCATTTACGAAAATTGTAAACTAGCTCAGAGCACAAGTTGAACAAAATAGGTGGTTAATGGCAAAAATGGACTATTCTGCAAAAGGTTTAGTTAGTTATTATTTGTTTTTCAATAAACAGCCATAAAACCATTTTTACAAATCAAGAGCACTGTCTGTACATCAAACGGATCAAAATGATGAACAATCTGCCAACACTAGAAAACATTAAACTAACGTAATGACAAATGATACATATATGATATTTTGACCATCAATTGTATGGATGAATGATTTACTATCAAAGAGACTACCAAGAATATATCAATAAAGAATAAACATTTTTCGCTTCACAACCAATTCAGGCAGCAGATAAGTGTAGGAATTCATAAATGTTGAATGCTGTCTTACCATTGGGAGGATATGAAGGATGAGATGGATTTGTAGTGGTATGAATTGGCACTGTCAGTCCATAAGGATGATGAGAAGAGAACGGGGAGTGATGGGATGATGGCAGTGTTGGAGATGAGCGACCATGACTTGAAGTTGTTGTTGCATTACTTCTCTGATGGTCCTAAAGCAAAACAAAATAACAGACATAAGAAAGGACTGGATTGAAGGCATTTTTGAAACAATTTAAGGCTTCAAATTTTTATAAATATTTGACTTAGATATCCTAGCAGTTGATTTAGAATGACTGTAATTTCAAAACAATTCTAGGCATTAATTATTAACAATATTATCTTGATAAAACTGGGGAATAAGTAGCCTGCGTGCAGACTATACCCCCTGAGAAAAACGTATAGTCTGTGCAACCCAATTTCGTGTAGTGCGTGCATCAGCATTTTATTTCAATAGATGGTTTGAACGAGCCTTTGTGCAGGGTGTCTTTTATTGTCTGCCTTAGGGTATTTAAAATTCCAGCCTATTGTCTAGTCAATAATATCTGCTTGGTAAACAAAAGGAAACAAAGCTGTTATCACATGATATATCGGTTCTCAATTCTGATTGCTTCTTCGTTTTCCAGGAAAGCGATGTTATTGGCTGTTACAACAATCAGTTCTCTTTTGCTGTCAGTATTGCGAAATAAATGCTGAAGCATGCACTACAGGTAATTGGGCTGCGCTGTGCAGATTATACCCTTTTCTCAGGGCACGCAGGCAAGGGAATAAGCAACAAACAAGTTTGGTAAAAACTGGTATACAGTATAGGCCTTGCACACATTAATATGGTTCTCCTGCCTAGAAATTCTCTAGAATTCTTCAAGACTTCTTGAGAATATTTTTGGTTTCTTAAGAATTCTTCTTTGAAAAAATTTACTGTCTTTCATATGACTCAGGAATTCTTATCAGAATGTGAAGAATTCTTGAAAATTCTTAAGAATTCTTGAGGATTCTTGTCATGCTAATTTGCATAAGGCCTATACTGTAAGAATCATACCTAAAAACAGGTTTGATCAATTAAACTAGAAATAACAACAGTTAGTGAGTGCGACGTTTTGAGCATTGGAAAAAAATAGAAACAAATTATGGAACAGCAGTTGATAACAGGCCTTTCTAGTTCTGTTGGCATTACAAGGTTGATGCCTGTCTTCAGTGCAGTCAGTTCTGTTGACATCAAAAGCTCTCAAAAATTCTTCAGCTACTACTGCTATCATTATTCGTTTGGAACTAAAAATTTCAATCACACATGAAAGTTCTTNTGAAAATTCTTAAGAATTCTTGAGGCTTCTTGTCATGCTAATTTGCATAAGGCCTATACTGTAAGAATCATACCTAAAAACAGGTTTGATCAATTAAACTAGAAATAACAACAGTTAGTGAGTGCGACGTTTTGAGCATTGGAAAAAAATAGAAACAAATTATGGAACAGCAGTTGATGACAGGCCTTTCTAGTTCTGTTGACATCAAAAGCTCTCAAAAATTCTTCAGCTACTACTGCTATCATTGTTCGTTTGGAACTAAAAATTTCAATCACACATGAAAGTTCTTTCTTTCGTCACCACAACTGAAATCAGACAAACAAAAATTCCACAAAACAAGAGAAAGATTACCACTGCCTTTGACATCGACCCGTTTGACCTTTGACCCCTGCATCCATCTCTCAAATTGATTTGATTCAACTCGAATATTATTGCGGCTCCGGCGCAATTACAATTGTTCAAATCAAATTACACTGAATGATACTCATCCTGTTTTGTTGCTTATTAGGGGATGGGCACTAAAAAACAAGGTGTATATGATCAACAACTAAAATATTTACAGACCATCTGTAAATTTACAGACCATCTGTAAATTTACAGAAGCTAACTGTACTGTACAAGTCATATGTAAAATCTAGGTAGCCCTGTTCACATAAAAATCATCAGTTGACAACCTGATAGGACAGAACCTAGGAAAAGAACGTTGCAAAGGAAACGATACATTCAATCAAATACACAACAAACAGAATCATGCATGACAGACTAGCTCCTGAGAAAACCACTGTATTTTGATAATCCTTGCAATCTTTAAAACATTGCTCTGTAATACAAAAAAACATCAAACATAGCTTACTTGTGACTCTGGTTTGGTAGTACATAGTGCTCCAGATGAAGTAGATGGAATCAAAATTGGTTGTGGAATCAGCTTACCTAGATAAAAACAAAAGCTAAATTACCAAAACCCATGCAGTACTTCCTATACTAAGAAAATAAAAATGGATGTTGTACTTTAAACTGCTATAGATCCGCCAAAAAATGGACTCCCATCCTCTGACAAATACTTACAGAGAATCTTTTACTTACCATTGAAAGTAAAGCCAGTGGCTGAGAAAATGTTTTACTTCTTTCAAGCGCATGTTTAAAGGCAAATATTTCCTGTGGTAAATTTGCTCAAAATAAATTCACTTGACTGCATATCAAGGAAATTAACAACAGTCTCTTTTGTTGTTACAAAGAAACAGAGCAACAAATATTAATCTGTTTGGTTCTTATGACTTTGAAGACAACTTTTATCAAGAAGAAAAATTCCTCTGGCCTAACAACAATTGGAAAAATTCCTTGGAGAGGAGCTCCCCTGTTCCCACACTTTTGAGTTTAAGCATTGCATTATTAAAAAAATGTTGCCATAAAAAGACTAACTTGATTGGTAATCCTCTTTTTTCAATAAACCTGATGAAAAACAAAACAAGCCGCATTCTCATTTCTGCAGTAAAGAGTTTCAGAACCACCTGATATCATTCCTAAGAATCATTACAAGATATAGAAGGAACGTATGATAGCTTACTGAAAGTGATACTGTTTGGTTGGGCAACCCTGTATGTGGTGACAGTCGAATAACCAGCATTTGAATTGACACCAACTGAAGCTTGACTGTGCTGCAAATTTTGCGAGCCTATTTTCAAAACATTTTGATTTGGAATCACTGAAAATGATTTACTTGTTGGTCCAGGGGCAAGATGTGCCTGAGCTGCTGTTCCTGAAGCAATAACTTGTACTGTTGCAGTTCCCGTTATTGGTAAACCACTGCTAGCGCCAGGACGTGGGTGATGAATATCAGACTGTATGTGAGTTATTTTTGCATCCATAACCTTGACATGTTCATTGGAACGATTTATCCCTGACGCAGGTGATGATGATGGGGCTCTGTGTGATGAAGCAATTGGGGAAAAGATACTTGATCCTTTGCCAGGAATTGAAATCTGCAAGAACAAGAATATTTCCAATTTTCACAGGTGATAAGAATTTCCAAAATTAAGGTAGATGGGAGGATGGGTTCTCAACATAATAAATTTTATGCCATGACCAAATTTGACAAACAATAATGTATAATTGGAATTTTTTCATCAAGATATAGTATATATTTCTATTATCATTGTATCTGATTTTGAGAACAGAAATTTCAAATTTTCAACATTTTTTAGGGTTCGAAGTATGCAAAAAACAATGGTTTTTAATGCAAATCTTACCTATATACAAATGTTTCCTCATAGCAAATCTTTGCAGATTTGGGATTTATTATTGAGGATAAAATTCTGCATTGATTGGTGCGAGTTCAAGATTGGTACCAACAATTTCTGGGTTCCCTCTTTAAAACTGCAATTTTTTTTTTTTTTATATTCAATATAAAAATTTACAAGNCTGAAAGTGATACTGTTTGGTTGGGCAACCCTGTATGTGGTGACAGTCGAATAACCAGCATTTGAATTGACACCAACTGAAGCTTGACTGTGCTGCAAATTTTGCGAGCCTATTTTCAAAACATTTTGATTTGGAATCACTGAAAATGATTTACTTGTTGGTCCAGGGGCAAGATGTGCCTGAGCTGCTGTTCCTGAAGCAATAACTTGTACCGTTGCAGTTCCCGTTATTGGTAAACCACTGCTAGCGCCAGGACGTGGGTGATGAATATCAGACTGTATGTGAGTTATTTTTGCATCCATAACCTTGACATGTTCATTGGAACGATTTATCCCTGACGCAGGTGATGATGATGGGGCTCTGTGTGATGAAGCAATTGGGGAAAAGATACTTGATCCTTTGCCAGGAATTGAAATCTGCAAGAACAAGAATATTTCCAATTTTCACAGGTGATAAGAATTTCCAAAATTAAGGTAGATGGGAGGATGGGTTCTCAACATAATAAATTTTATGCCATGACCAAATTTGACAAACAATAATGTATAATTGGAATTTTTTCATCAAGATATAGTATATATTTCTATTATCATTGTATCTGATTTTGAGAACAGAAATTTCAAATTTTCAACATTTTTTAGGGTTCGAAGTATGCAAAAAACAATGGTTTTTAATGCAAATCTTACCTATATACAAATGTTTCCTCATAGCAAATCTTTGCAGATTTGGGATTTATTATTGAGGATAAAAT
Source organism: Aurelia aurita (assembly GCA_004194415.1). Taxonomy (NCBI): domain Eukaryota; kingdom Metazoa; phylum Cnidaria; class Scyphozoa; order Semaeostomeae; family Ulmaridae; genus Aurelia; species Aurelia aurita. The sequence continues at coordinate 1,286,662 of REGM01000021.1, read as the reverse complement.
TCTGCATTGATTGGTGCGAGTTCAAGATTGGTACCAACAATTTCTGGGTTCCCTCTTTACAACTGCTCTATTGATAAGCATTGATTAATTTAGTTGTTACACTTTACTCGAGTATCCTTAACTTTCATCCCAATTTAAGGTAACAAAATTTACACAATAAAGTAACCCTGAAACGTACTGCCCCTCGCCACTTAGACGTATTGTTGATAAAAGAGTTAATTACCTGGTTGTTGCTGTTAGCTGCTTTCAGTGGTGGTATCGATGATGCCCTTAAAGTTGGTGGTGCAATACCACCTCTTGGGGGTGCAATTGCTGCAGCTGCTCGGCCCATCAGTGGTATCTGGGCAGGCAAACCACCTCCACGTAATGCATGCAGCCCTGGTGGTATGATTTGATGGCCAGGACCTGGTAAGATACTTGTCAACAATGGTGCCTGCAAAGGAGGCATTGGCGGCAAGGGCGCAGATCCAACTGATACATGTGACATTGAATTATTGATCTGCTTGCTGGGCTGCAGGTAAAAAATAAATCCTCTTTTTATTTACTGCATTGAGAGTACATTCAAAACTATGGGGATTATCAAAGTTTTTGTTTTTTCAACAAATATTATAAAACTTTTAACATAAAATTGAAGACATAGAAATATTTAAAACCAGCAATAACAAAAGTTAGTGAGTGAAGTGCTGCATGCTGTTATCCACACCAAAAGCAGAAAATTTGCAAAGTTCAAACTATTCTGGAAGAAATATTTAACTCCATAGTGAAGCCAGTGAAACTGAAGGATTTGTCTGTACTGCACAAGCACTAAGGTGTGCTTTGACTACAATTATCTCACAGGACAACTGCATTTTGTCGCCCAAAACTTGACCACAAATTTATATTTTTTGTCCACGATCGCTACATTTGATTGATCGGATGCAGTGCAGCTGCGCTGAGCAGCAAACAATTTTTAATATGTCTCAAAAGTTTGCTATATATATTCTTAACATTCCAAGTTTGGAAAGACACGGTGCCAGTGCTTTTATAATACTATGTGATCCAAATGATAGAGCACTCTTTGATTCATCTTATTTGCGTAGCATAACCCCAAAATTGAGATCTTCCATCACATGACCATGCAGTTATTGGTATCAAGAACCACATTCAAAAAGTTACACATTATGCATAATTATGCATAAATTTTCACACTGCTATCAACATCAAATATTCAAGAACAAAAAAATTGTCTTGTACACAAAAATGGGTAACTTAAATCTGTGAAAGCTTCTAAATAGACACCATAGAAAAAAATGTCAGTTACCAAAGAATATGCGTTCTGAAAACAGCACAGATAGGACACAGTAAATGGAGAGGAAAATATCAAACAATCCACATAATGAAAATGGCAGAGTTGGAAATGCAGTAGATGGCCTATCAACCAAAGTCACTACATTTCACTGCACCTTCATCATGAAAATTCTCAAGAAAAGTTGTCCACTAGTTTTCTATTCCACTTTCAAATCTCTTACGAATTTTTGTTTAAGAAATGAGGCTCCTCGTAGTCTATTGCAGGTCTTCAAGCCAAATGATTTTTGTTCATCAGATTTCTACAAGAGCTCAAATTGGGAACAACAAAATTCTTTTCACCCTGATCACAATTAAAACTTGAGTCAAAATTGGGGTCTGGGGATTGGGGTTGTTAGCATACACATATTTTCATAAGAAACTCTTTATAAGAAACTAAACTCTCAGATTGCTAAAAAATGAAGAAACTCCATCCTTTTTGGTACCCTTTGTTGCCATTCCCATATAAGTGCGATTCACATCCACTTCTAACACGTAAATTATCTCTTCCAAGCAACTTGCAAGAAACTAGTAAGAAACTCTGCGCACTCAAAATCTGATAATTTAAGAAACTCTCAACTGGTGTAAATTCTTGGTTTCTCATAACAAATATGTGTATGAGACTTTTAAGTAATTTGCCCTTTGAAATCTGAGGATATAATTTGGTTTTACAAGCTTTGCACCACTCTGATATCCCTGTTCCCTCTACCCTTCTTTGGGAAATTCTTTCCAACCGAACTGGGCATTCCCCATTTAGGAAAAACCGCACGGAAGGGAAACAAACTTGAATTCCGACTTTATTTTACCCTAAAAAGTATGGTATTTTGTTATGATTTGCTCAAAGAAATTAATTCGTCAACACAACACATGAAAGCTTGGTGAAACTTGACCAATGAAAACATAAGGGCGACATACCTTTATAAGATCCACAGCTCTGAAGCCAGAATGTTCATTTCCTGCAAGGTAAGAGGATATGAAGCGTGAAATTTGACCTGCCTTTGCGACTGCCGATTGAGTGGAGACAAGGGACATCTTTGCAGTCAGTTGGAATCCCCTTTTGCTTTACTGGTTCGTTGGCCAGCCGCCTCGCAAAGTCAATGGCAACAAAAATGCACGAGTCGGATGGAGTACTCTATGGGCCTCAGTTAACAGTAAATGGGGATATTTAGTGATGTATGTCTGAATGATTGATAGTGGAGAGTGATCAGGGGAGGAGAAAGCATGTTTGAATGATTTGATTGCTGTTTTGATTCAAATAAAAGCCGAGCACGCACAACCAAACGCGCTTGTTTTGATTGGCCATGATGCTGCGCAACCGAACCAGATACCATACTTCAAAAGTTGTTCGCAATCGAGAATTCTCTTAACCCTTTCAAACAACATTAAACTCGATAAAAATACCCCTTATACCCCAAAAATCACATTAAAAACGTCCCACAACGTTAAAATAATGTGCAAACGACATTTTTCTGGGCTTACAACAAAAATTTCCTGAATAAAACTCGGACAGGAAAACCTTCAAGTCGGTCTTGGTTTTGCAATCATAAAAACTGTTGCGCTCCTAAGGAATACTTCCATGCGAGATACTCAACTTATTTCATGATTCTGTTCAATCATATGAAAATAACTAGAAGTTAGTTCCTGTTAATTCTAGCTAAGAAATCCAGCACCTCTCACTTCCATGACCTCTTTCCCTAAAAAATACCCCAATAAATACCGTTTAAATATTTCTACAGAAGATATGCAACTTCCTAACCCCTCTATAAGTATTCCCTGCAGCTTTTAAACATAGAAATTTCATCCTTGCATCTATTTCATGCTTCCCAAGAGACAAAAGCACGAAAATATTTTCTGCGGGCCTACCCTTTTAGAACTGTGGCTGGTCAACTTCTCTCAAAATAAAACTGGTCATGTTGCTGAAAATATGTCATGCAAGTATAAGCTAAATATATATGATGAAATTAGACATATGAAAGAATTACCTGAATTCATTTTAAGTTGTTTATCGTGCTTTTCTTTGTCAATAGATGAGATGGGGTTAATGGATCGATTGGTGCTCAACACGCCTTCTCCTGCTCCTACTCGTATGGCCTGTCTTTCATCGTGCGCTGAACGATTCATGCCCGGCCATGTAAATCTTCAAATAAACCTTGATCTGTCTTTGCTATTCAACCGATCTTCGGTCAGCACCTTCTGCAATACTTATTAGCTCGAGTACGGTGCAAATATATGATATTAAGTCGCATTTAATGTTAATAAAGTTGATTTGATATTTTACAAATTCAAACTCTGTTTCTTTCCCTCAATCCTCATTCACGTTAGTTCAGACAGAGGACGCGCTTGCGCATGCGCACTACTATTCACCGGAATGCAGAAGGATAAATCCAACACGGGGGTAGCATCTTTCTGCAAAACTTATCAAAAATGACGTCGTTATCATTGAACTATGATAAGAAATTGCAATTGTGTCTTCTGTCTTCTAGATAAAAAGTTAAAAAGATGATAAGAAGTTTTGCCATAACTTTACCATGAGGATACTATGTCTGAGACTCTTTGAAATATCTGGGCAGTTTCTGGTGGAAAAGAATTCCTCCTCCTTATTAGAAATTGTGTGCATTTTTTTTAGTTTTCTGTTTCTTGGGCTATAATCGAGAACATTGAAAACGATCAAAAAACCCCGATCAAATTTCCTAAAGACTCTACATGAATGGTACCCTGGGTACATGAATGGAAAAAGAGAAAACTTGTTCCTGGTGATTTGGGGATTTAGAAATCGATTAGTTATAATCTGCTGCACAAGAGTTAGTTCAACTTTGGAAAAATGTAGCAGTATTATTCTAATGAAGAAAAGGATGGGGAATACTAATTTATAACAAGAACTGTTACAAAAAGGGGAAAATTCTTTTTAGGACTGGCAAACATGGGATTTGTAGAAGTGTCCTAAGCCAAAGTAGAAGGTGTGTCCTCAAAAATTTTCCTGAGGGCTTTGCTCTGTTTANCCGATCAAATTTCCTAAAGACTCTACATGAATGGTACCCTGGGTACATGAATGGAAAAAGAGAAAACTTGTTCCTGGTGATTTGGGGATTTAGAAATCGATTAGTTATAATCTGCTGCACAAGAGTTAGTTCAACTTTGGAAAAATGTAGCAGTATTATTCTAATGAAGAAAAGGATGGGGAATACTAATTTATAACAAGAACTGTTACAAAAAGGGGAAAATTCTTTTTAGGACTGGCAAACATGGGATTTGTAGAAGTGTCCTAAGCCAAAGTAGAAGGTGTGTCCTCAAAAATTTTCCTGAGGGCTTTGCTCTGTTTAATGCCCTCGCCTAATTTGCCCTGGCGACGCCGCTGATTTCAACGAAATTTATCTTGACCACACCCTCATTTTCAGGCCACGCCCACTTGCGCCCCTTCAAGTCCTCCATGGCCGATGAAAAATTCTTAGCCAGTCCGCCACTGATTATTCTATCTCCTGAAAAACTTTACCAAGAAGATAATTCTGTTTTAGCTCTTACAATTCTTCCCTTCTTTTTTAGCTCTTTCTCTGAGAGAATTTTCTATAATATGGCTGTAAGGGGGCTGCAACTAGAATTTTAATCATATTTCTAAATCTAAATGGCACAACAATCAGAATAAAAACGAGAGAATCCCAAAATGGGCGGGGGCAGGCCCTATTGACATGTTGCAAGAATTTGAAATTCGCGCCAGAAAGATAGCATTTATAGTTAGCGATTACAAGAATTTTATGAAATGTTACCCCCTGAGGCAGCTTCCTTCGGGCAATTTGAAGGGAATCCCCAAATTTACTTATGCAAAGTTGCAGCGTTTTGATTGGTGTAAGTTCTTGTTGTGTATTTCCGGTCTGTTCACCTCGTTGATGACGACAACATTTCGAATTGGCTGATCACATGACTACTTTGCATATGAAACACGGAAGACTAAAATGGCGCGCTTCTTCGATGGCTTCCCTCGTTTTGTTTATCCAAGTAGCAAAACGCGATGGCTGCCTGAATCAATCGATTTGATTGCAAGAATGCAGCATGCATGCTTCATAGATGGCATCTAGAGATCGGTCGATGCCTGTTGGATTCAACCAGGAACAGCCAGATCGAGAATTTGCAGTGTATACCTGACCAAGAAAAGCCAGAAAGAGCTGAAGAAATTTAGTGACCTATGCTTGGGAGGCGTGATTTCTCTCAGCTGACCCGGTAACAGAACAGGAAATTGCAGAAATTGGTGAAATCCCTCCGGCCGCGCAAATACGAGGACAGTTATCATGCTCCCCGCAATGCAAAACAATATTTATATGTCAGGAATGTTCGTCATGAGGATTTCTGATCCTTGATGTTTCTAAAATATATCTTTCGTGATGGCCAAACTAACAAGCTGCGTTTGACAGATAAGCCTGACAAAAACAACCATTTCTTTCACCAACTGCACAAACGCAGGTAACAGGTACACCGATCACGACAGCGGTATGCAGCAGTCCATAGCCACAAATCCCCTGCTAACTCCCCCAAACCAGTTACAATTTCTCTTTGGAATCTAGGGCCTAAATAAAGCTCAACAGCTAGGCTAGACAACAACCATCGCACATGGCTTTGGCTTTCTATCGAGAAGAACTTTTGCAATCACTTCCTTCGCCTCTGGCTGGTGCCATTTTGATAGCCACATGTTAGTAAAAGAACAAAAGGGAGTCTAACCAGCAGGACTGATCAGAAGCTGGCAGGTACTTAGCGCTCTTCACAACATTTACAAGGAACAAAAATTAGATGAAAATATGGCCTACTATAATATTTCTCGGGTAGCGCTCGTAGGGAGAGGAAGATATGTTTTGATCATCAGTTTATCTCTCAATTTCCTCCTGGCATTAATTCTCCTGAAAAATCAAATTTCTTACAGAAAAGAAATCAAAGAAGACGGCAGAGGAATAATTCAAAGACGGGAATTAATTTACGGTTCATCGAAGAAGCAAGATGTTAACAAAAAGAACAGTTGTTATATTTTTGTTTTCATCCTAACAATACCAAAGTCGCTGAACAGAAGGGAAACTATTCGTAGGACATGGCTAAACCTTCAAGTTGCTCAACGGTTTCAAGTTATTCATAAATTCGTTGTTGGAACACAAGACCTTGATTCCAATGAACTTGACAAATTGGATGTAGAAAACAGAGAGACTAAAGATCTACTATTTCTAAATGATCTTAAAGATTCATATCAAAATCTGACATTGAAAGTGTTAAAATCATTTAACTGGATCAATCAAAATATTGACTGCAAATTTGTGTTAAAAGTTGATGACGACTCTTTCGTGAGGCTTGGAAAGCTTCTAGAGGATCTGGAGCAAAGGGAAAAATATGGAAGAATATACTGGGGTTTCTTTAGGGGTGACGCAAATGTGAAACCACGTGGTCCCTGGGCAGAACCAAACTGGGTCCTTTGTGATAAATATTTGCCATATGCCAATGGAGGTGGATATATTTTGAGTCAAGATTTGGTGAAGTATATTTCTGCGCAATCATCAATGCTACAACGTTTTAACAGTGAAGATGTATCTGTTGGTAAGTAATTTCTGGATAGTTTGTACAAGGGTGGTCCCAGGGATAAGTAGATTGCATTGGATTTGTTCTCACCCTCCCCTGCCACACCTCTCAGCAGAGTTACTGGAAGGAACAAAAAATGGGAGTGGGCTGACACTTTAAATAGGCACATATGCTGACTGGCACATTGTTCCTAGAAGGGTTGGGAATTTGTGTACATATCATAAATGGATTTGCTACAACGCGAGAGAAACTTGTAGCAAGTCCATATCATAAAGGGTAAGAGAATATTCATTATGTGCATTATCATGCGGACAAAGTTTTGTAGATGTTGTGGCGTTGTAATCCTGAATCCACTGAATCTGCAGCACAATTAGGCAGACGGGGTTCAAGCCTCACAAACACCTCACGAGCGCCATGACAAGGGGTTGCGGACTCGATTAGCCCATATAGCTACTCAANACACACAACACACATGCAGCAATGAAGTAGGAAAGGCCTGTACGGAGGAGCTTGGCTGCTGCCATTGACTTCCTGTCGACAGAAGCGAGCAGGGTAGGAGAAGGAGAAGAGGGCAGAGCTAAAGTTGATGTCAAAGAGCAAGCTATTAAAGTCTGGTAAGACCTCATGACCACCTTTACCTGCTTTTGAAAAGGCTCTTTTATTATTTTCATAAAAATTGTGTTGATCAAATTGACCGCCTATCTCAATAATGTCGAAGGTAAACGAAGCAACTTGCGGCAACATTTATTTAGGCCAAACAATATGGCTGCTGGGCCTGCTGTTCATTCATTACTATGAGATAGCAATAGCATTTTGTTCACAAACAATGGAAGTAAACAATGCTTTCCAGCTGATACAAAAAGAGTTTTTATTGAATAAGGATCACATGTACTTCAGATGAATTATTGATTCCCCCAGAGGCGGGGATGCGCATAGTTTGGGGTTGGGCCCACCAAAATAGTTTGTTCACATTTTTGCCTTTTTTCCCATTTTACCCCAAGCTTTTGAAGGTGTTGTGGCGCAGTGGTATAATCCTCTGACTTTGCCACCATGTTAGGCGGACAGGGTTCAAGCCCATATGAGCTAGTATGAGCCCCACTACTTGAGCGTCATGACAAGGGCCCATGGACTCGATTTGATCTTCTCTACTTCTGCGATCCCAGCGCTTGCTGCTAACAACCGCAACTTCACCGTCACTTTACCCATCTTATCCCCAGTAGACCCTATCCAAAACATACAGATTAAATCAAAATAACATTGAAATAACAACGCACTTTAAAATACCTCCTTTTGAGTCCACAACCAGCTCTAGAAAAAAATCCTTCTTTTGAGACCATGCTAGCAAAGCTCAACAAAAACGATTAAAGTACCTCCCTTGGATGATTCCAATTTTTTATATTTTGTAATGATTGCAATAATGGATATCCAACAAATTCCAAAGAAATGCAATGAAATACGACATATGAAAACCAGCCTTTAAGGTTACTTCCCTGCTTGTTCTGACAAAAATTTGATTTTCAGCTTTTTGTGTTTGTTGACAGTGTATTCGACGGGCTACAGTTTAACCCCACTTCCATTGCCATCCGAGAACTGAAAATAATGATAATTTGGATCCAAAAGGGAAGCTGGAAAGTTTGTGAGAGAATTTCTTCTGAGAGTTCACTGGAATCACTTGACATCCAAGGCGAATTGATTGCCTCTTAAGGTTACTGTAACCCTTCAAACAAATTCTCTTGAGACAACCATTGAAAGAACTTCTCTGCTAAATGTGCTGCCTTTCTGGAATCCTCGCTTTTTAAAGTCCTCCTTTATCAAAATAATGATTATTCTATGTTTATCTATTTCCTCAACAAACAGGTTTTATCTTTGGAAAATGAGTTTCGTAAAAACTTTTCGGTTTTGACAATACCTCCGCTCACATATCTCAACGTCTCAATTTGTAATTTTAGATCTGCTGTGCACAGAAGGCACTTGAAAATTTCATGTGATGATATTATGAAGTCCGCTCAATAAACAGCAAAATGTCTGATCCTCCAGATGAAATGACTTCAGTTTTGAGCAACGTTGGAGAAGAAAATGAGATGAGAGGTGACACAGAGCACAAACTAATGGACACCAGAATTAGTGATTGTCGCAATGAATCTTGTGTATCGTCTTTGGGCAAATTTGATGATGCTGCTGATTGTGATAATAAAACGGAAAACAACTTTAAATCTCTTGTTAATGAACCTAGTGACAGTGGGAGTCAACGAAATGAGGGTTTCAGCGTTATTTTGGAGAATCACACCTCTGATGATATAAATGATGGAACAACATTTAAGGGGGAGGACAATGACTCAAGAAATGATACTACAGACACTAGAGTAGAGATTGAAATTGAACGAACAATGGCAGAGATACAAACCACATTAAAGAGCAGCAATGGAAGTCAGGATAACTCAGGTGAAAGAAAAGGTAAAAGGCAGGCAAATACAAATAGAAACATAAGCAAATTACGTGAAAAGGTTGGTAGAAATATTGAGAAAGGAGCTAAAAGGATTGGAGAAGAAAATGGGGCAAAAGAAGCAAAGAGGTACCATTTAAGAAATAAAATGGCAGGAAGCAAGTATCAAGCTACTATTAAAGGCTATCAGGCCTATGTTTCAGGCTTTAAAGAAAAGCCGATGATTAAAAAGGAGGATTTATCATTTGAAGAGTCAATCGATGAAAGCCTTCGAGATGTCATGATTATTACAGAAGACTTCGGTGTGGATGATATGGGAAATGTATATGTTGAGAGTAATGAATCGGGTAGTGATGATGATATGGATGAATGGATCTGTGACTCCGATAATGATGATGATGATGACACAGAAGACGATTCATCTCAAGATACCAATGTAAGATTTCCTTCAACGGTTTTACAATTATCTGTTGTGATTTTAGGCTCATCGCAGAAGACACAAAAAGTGAACCAGAAAAGCTGTTACCAAGTTTAGTAATTTGCTTAAAAGAATAATTCAAACACTGGCTTGTAGCTTATCTGCTAGCCTAACATATAAATACCATCATTTTTTGCTATTTTTCAATTTAGCATACTTGTGGAAGTAAGGATTCAGTGAAACCAGTTTGAAATAAAAACCCACAAAAATACTAAAAGCTATAGATCATGACATCTCGAGG
>REGM01000021.1:1251255-1276597 GCA_004194415.1 Aurelia aurita | reverse complement strand
ATTATGAAGTCCGCTCAATAAACAGCAAAATGTCTGATCCTCCAGATGAAATGACTTCAGTTTTTAGCAACGTTGGAGAAGAAAATGAGATGAGAGGTGACACAGAGCACAAACTAATGGACACCAGAATTAGTGATTGTCGCAATGAATCTTGTGTATCGTCTTTGGGCAAATTTGATGATGCTGCTGATTGTGATAATAAAACGGAAAACAACTTTAAATCTCTTGTTAATGAACCTAGTGACAGTGGGAGTCAACGAAATGAGGGTTTCAGCGTTATTTTGGAGAATCGCACCTCTGATGATATAAATGATGGAACAACATTTAAGGGGGAGGACAATGACTCAAGAAATGATACTACAGACACTAGAGTAGAGATTGAAATTGAACGAACAATGGCAGAGATACAAACCACATTAAAGAGCAGCAATGGAAGTCAGGATAACTCAGGTGAAAGAAAAGGTAAAAGGCAGGCAAATACAAATAGAAACATAAGCAAATTACGTGAAAAGGTTGGTAGAAATATTGAGAAAGGAGCTAAAAGGATTGGAGAAGAAAATGGGGCAAAAGAAGCAAAGAGGTACCATTTAAGAAATAAAATGGCAGGAAGCAAGTATCAAGCTACTATTAAAGGCTATCAGGCCTATGTTTCAGGCTTTAAAGAAAAGCCGATGATTAAAAAGGAGGATTTATCATTTGAAGAGTCAATCGATGAAAGCCTTCGAGATGTCATGATTATTACAGAAGACTTCGGTGTGGATGATATGGGAAATGTATATGTTGAGAATAATGAATCGGGTAGTGATGATGATATGGATGAATGGATCTGTGACTCCGATAATGATGATGATGATGACACAGAAGACGATTCTTCTCAAGATACCAATGTAAGATTTCCTTCAACGGTTTTACAATTATTTGTTGTGATTTTAGGCTCATCGCAGAAGACACAAAAAGTGAACCAGAAAAGCTGTTACCAAGTTTAGTAATTTGCTTAAAAGAATAATTCAAACACTGGCTTGTAGCTTATCTGCTAGCCTAACATATAAATACCATCATTTTTTGCTATTTTTCAATTTAGTATACTTGTGGAAGTAAGGATTCAGTGAAACCAGTTTGAAATAGAAACCCACAAAAATACTAAAAACTATGGATCAATATTTTCAGGCTGCAACACCATGAAAATTTTTCATAATATTTAGAGATTATAGAGCTTTTGTCCATGGAAATAAAAAACTTTCCTTTCCAAACTTTTTGACTCCTTGCATGCACTGAGAATTTTGGAAGGAGATACTCCCAAGCCAGGATTCTTTTACAAGTCTTCTTTATTGTTGATAAAATCTAGATTGATAAAATTAGTCCACTGTTTATCAGTACTCTAAACATGTTTGAGATATGCCATTTCATTAAATCCTTAGTTGACATCCTTATTAAATCCTTGGAAAGAAAGAAGCTTAAATCATTCAATCCTTGGAAGAAAGAAGCTTAAATCATAATAAATTTGATCTAACTTTTTTTCTAGGATGCAAGCAATTTTTCCAGAAAGCGACGTTTGCAGAAGGCAGTTACAAGTACGAAAAGAAAGATGCAGCAACTGAAGAGAGTTGCAAGTTCACAAAATTGTAAGTAAATCGCTCTGGAGTTTTTGGCAGTTTTGCTCGGAAACTGTTTTTCGAAGAGCTTGAAAAGGACTTAGAAGTTGCAACCAAATTTGCCAAATCTTCAACTTTGAAATGATGACAATTGCATCAAAATCTCCCGAGCAGCTAATACTGTATAAACCATGCAAATGCTAGGAACTCGTTTGCATCATCTGTTTTCCACCCTATGTGCTGTTTGTGCTCGTCTGTTGATGAGCTGAAATTTAGAGAAGATTTGATCAACACTTCCATTCTGTCATCCACCATGTTAAAAAAGCATAGCCTCCAGATCTTTGGCATCTTAAAAAAAACATTGCACGGATGGTTAATGCATCTTCTGTTTTATTTAGTACTTTGCTATAATCCTATATGTAGCATTTCTGATATCTTGATTATTTTCAGAATTACAGCGTCTTATTTGTTTGGGCCAGTTTTGAGAATGTGACGTCATCAAATTGCTAAATCGTAAACTAGAAAAGCTATAGATTTCTGCTTACCACCATATTATAGACCTTCATAAACTATGGCTTTCTTGAAGATTGTACCGTTTTTCATATTTTAATTTAGGATCTACGATTATTTTAATTGTTTTCAAAAATTTTCACGAGTTCTTTCAATAAAAAGAAAACCGCTGTAATTCTGAAAATAATCAAGATATTATAAAGGCTACATATAGGATTATAGCAACGTACCTGAAGTTCCTTTCAAGCCATAAAATCAAACCAAAGATACATTAACCATCCGTGCAACGTTTTTTAAAGAGTTTGAGGCTATGCTGTTCAAAAATAACTCTGTAACAAAATTGCTGATAACTCTAGGACGAAATGAGCTATTTTATAGAAATAGATGTTGACATCTAAGTCAGCCTTTTCACTATGAATGTCGAATAGTACGGTGATATTGGTGGATTTTTTGTAGTTATTAGATTTTTCAAACCCCTTTCGTTTTTGACTAACCCAATATATTCTCTTTTAATCAGCTGCTTCAGGACAAGCAATTGGAAAAAAGCAAAGCATTTCTGGGTCAGCAACTAAGTCTTGCTGCTGTAAGATTTGTGGAAAGTCATTCAGCAAACCAAGTAAGCTGAAAAAACACGAAGGGATTCATAATCGAAAGAAGTCATTTCCTTGTGAGGTTTGTGGAAAGTTACTGGCAAGTGCAGGTAAATTAAAAATTCATAGCAAAATGCATGCCAATCCAACGGGGTATTGTTGTAAGACTTGTGGAAAGGCCTTCAAAACTTCTAAACTATTGAAAAGGCATGAAAGAATACATTCACTGACTTGCCTAATTTGTGATGAATCATTTGCTAGTACCGCCCAGCTAAAAGTTCATAAGACAAAACATAGGGGTGAAAAAGTGTTTAATTGCGAAACATGCCCAAATTCGTTTGCTACATCAAGGGAGTTGAACCTGCACATGATTATACATACTGGTGGGAAGCTGTATTCGTGTGAAATTTGCTCTAAGTCATTTGTTAAACCTGCCTACCTCAAAATGCATGAAAAAGTCCATCCTCAAAAATACTATCCTTGCGAAGTTTGTGATGAGATATTTACTGGCGCCAAGAAACTCAAAAGGCATGTTATAAAACACACGGGTGAAAAGCCGTATTCTTGTGACGTATGTTCAAAATTATTTGCCAGACCAAGCGACTTAAAAGTGCACGCAAGGGTACACACCGGGGAAAGACCGTATTCCTGTGACGTATGTTCAAAATTATTTACCAGACCAAGCGTCTTGAAAGTGCACGCAAGGGTACACACCGGTGAAAGACCGCATTCCTGTGAAACATGTTCAAAATCTTTTACTACAAGTAGTCGTTTGAAACGACATCATGAGAAAAAACATGGTGAAAAGTCTCCTTGCGAAGTATGTGGCAAAAGTTTTACGACCTCTTATTCTCTGAAAGAACACGTTAGAATACACACGGGTGAAAAACCGTTTTCCTGTGAAACTTGTTCCAAGTCATTTGCCAGACCTAATTCTTTGATAATGCACAAAAGGATACATTCTGGTGAAAAACCTTATGCGTGTGACTCGTGCAGCAAAACTTTTCGCGCTTCAGGTAGCCTCTCAAAGCATAAACGCACACACACAGGAGAGAAACCTTTCAAATGTACTGTGTGTGAAAAAGTCTTTAGAGATACTACCCATTTAAAAGTACATAAAATGCAACACACAGGAGAGAGACCATTTTCGTGTGAAACTTGTGGAAAAAAATTTTGCCGAACAGGTCAGCTTAAAGTACATGAAAGAATCCATAGTGGAGACCTGTCATACACGTGTGATTTGTGTGAAGAAAAGTTTTATCGATTCGATCATCTTGAGAGACATGTACGAACGCATACAGGGGAGAAACCATACCAGTGTAACACTTGTGATAAAAAATTTAGTGATTATGGTCGACGTATGGAGCACCAGCGAAGACATCATACTGGAGAGAAACCTTACGAATGTGGTTCTTGTAACAAGAAATTCGTTGCTGCTAGAGATCTACGAACGCACAAAAGATCACATACGGGAGAGAGGCCGTATAAATGTGATAGTTGTGAGAAAAGGTTCACGACTACTGGCAACCGTGACGTTCACAGTCGAATACACACAGGAGAGAAACCTTACTCGTGTGATATTTGTGGAAGAAAATTTAGAGTAAAATGTGCGGTTGATAAACACAAAAGGACACACACCGGTGAAAAGCCGTTCTCTTGTAATGAATGTGGAAGGAAGTTCACACAACGAGATCAGCTGCAAAGGCATAAAATGCAGCATACAGGAGATAAACCTTTCCCTTGTGATGTATGTGGCAAATCATTCACTCAAAACAGTGAATTAAGAACGCATCAAAGAATACACACTGGAGAGAAGCCCTTTGCATGTGATATTTGTGACAGGAGGTTCACACAGCGCGCAGGTTTGAACGTTCACCAAAGGACACACACGGGTGCAAGACCTTACTCTTGCGATGTCTGCGGAAAAACATTCACTGCTTCAACCAGCCTTAAAACACACAAAAGGTTGCATTCTAATCCGAGACCATTTTCGTGTGATCAGTGTGGTAAGAAGTTTAGTCAGCAAGCTAGTCTTGCACGACATAAGACAATACACACAGGAGAGAAGGCATTCTCGTGCGATCTTTGCGAAAAGAAGTTTAATCTGGCGTCCAGTCTGAGGACACATCGAAGACTGCACACTGGAGAGAAACCATACTGCTGTGATGTTTGTGGCAAGGCATATAATCAAAGAAGTCAAGTGAAATTACACAAGAGAGTGCATCACGGTGATGGGGCAGAGAAGGAAAAGGAATTAAATGATGACAGCATGCCAGAAGGGAATGAGGCTCAAGAAGCTCAGTTGGGAGGTCAAATAGCAGAGGCGGGAAAAGAGTTAACAGATGAAAGCACACAGGAAATTCACGAGACTCAACAATATGAGTCAGGGAGTGAAACTACAGGGAGCTCTAAAGATTTATTAGATGAATGCGCAACGGCATTGGACTCAACAATAGCAATTGGGGATTTATTCGGAGAGTTGATTAAGTGAGCGAGATAATAGATTGAAACGAAGAGCATGTAGGATGGACAGTATTATCGACTTTTCGGTAGTGCATTTGTACAGAATGCAACCATTTTAAGGGCAAATTACTGACACGTAGAAAAGATAGGACGAAGGAGTATCAGTAGATGAGACAAATTACAGAGAATGGTAAGGAAGCGCATTACACGGAAGAATTTTAGAGGGAGATTCGCCCAGCGGGTAAAAGTAAGTTGACGAGATAGAAGCTCTAACGGATGAACACCAGACGGATTACCTAAATCCCTTGTATCCCTGCGGTAATTGTTAGTAGTATTGTTATTATTATTATTATTATTATTATTATCANAGTTTAGTCAGCAAGCTAGTCTTGCACGACATAAGACAATACACACAGGAGAGAAGGCATTCTCGTGCGATCTTTGCGAAAAGAAGTTTAATCTGGCGTCCAGTCTGAGGACACATCGAAGACTGCACACTGGAGAGAAACCATACTGCTGTGATGTTTGTGGCAAGGCATATAATCAAAGAAGTCAAGTGAAATTACACAAGAGAGTGCATCACGGTGATGGGGCAGAGAAGGAAAAGGAATTAAATGATGACAGCATGCCAGAAGGGAATGAGGCTCAAGAAGCTCAGTTGGGAGGTCAAATAGCAGAGGCGGGAAAAGAGTTAACAGATGAAAGCACACAGGAAATTCACGAGACTCAACAATATGAGTCAGGGAGTGAAACTACAGGGAGCTCTAAAGATTTATTAGATGAATGCGCAACGGCATTGGACTCAACAATAGCAATTGGGGATTTATTCGGAGAGTTGATTAAGTGAGCGAGATAATAGATTGAAACGAAGAGCATGTAGGATGGACAGTATTATCGACTTTTCGGTAGTGCATTTGTACAGAATGCAACCATTTTAAGGGCAAATTACTGACACGTAGAAAAGATAGGACGAAGGAGTATCAGTAGATGAGACAAATTACAGAGAATGGTAAGGAAGCGCATTACACGGAAGAATTTTAGAGGGAGATTCGCCCAGCGGGTAAAAGTAAGTTGACGAGATAGAAGCTCTAACGGATGAACACCAGACGGATTACCTAAATCCCTTGTATCCCTGCGGTAATTGTTAGTAGTATTGTTATTATTATTATTATTATTATTATTATCAATTTATTACAGTAGGCATGAATATACAAAATAGCTATTAAATAAGAGCTAATTCAAGCCTACTATCTACAAAAGGAAAATAAAAATATATTAAAAAGTACAATTTAAGACAAATAGCTACAAAAATACAATAGAGAATCAGATTACTGGTTATTTACACTTTTTCTCAGCGAAGACATTTCTATCAAGTCAAGAATCCAACCTGGGCCACGAAAGGTCTATATAATATACTTTCCTCTCCTTTCCAGATTTTGACTCCCCTTTTAAAACAGGAGAGGGTAAACCTTGCTCGGTGAAAAAGATGACCCCTTCGTAGGCCAATTCTCAGCAATCACCTCGCAAAACGAAATGCAGCAAAAAACCATTTCGCACACAGTTTATGACGAAAACTCAGCCTATGTAGTGTAAAGTACACACTGTTGATTTAAGCTTGAATCACAATGAAATTCGTCCAATCTTGCGAGCTGATTGCCACGACAATTTCTCGTGTGTGAGGGCCTAAATTGGGTCAAGTTTTTCATAGTAATGTTCCGAGTCTTTGTCGACCGAAGTGACATCATCTAGTCAAAGAGCACAGGGAAACAAGGGACCCAGGTAGTCAATCTAGAAGAACACACGTTGGAGATAAACTATCATCAAGTTGTAACACTTGTATTTGTATCCAGTTTTGGGAAAGTGGTTGAACACATTCGAAAAGATAGGACAATACAATAAAAAGGCTCAAAAAGGACGTATAAATACAGTACATTTTGCGTACGGTGAAATGAGAAACAAAGGCAAAACCTGAAGCAGCTACAAGTAAGGAAGAACTGTTTTTCGAAGGTTAACATACAAAGATAAACCTTACGGCCTGCAAAAGTTTTGTGAGTCCTGTTGCAGAAGTAACATTTGAAGAACTCAACAGTGAGATATTTTTCTAAATTTTGATAGTAGGTAAATTTGAAGACTATTGATAGGACATTTTTGCTGGATTTTTAAAGTAGTTTTTGGAGCAATTGATTGATCTAACGGAACCTCGTATTTTTGATATAATTATTTTTTAAGCTGCGCTGGTTAAAGAACAAAGTAGAAATTTATTTGCTTATGTTTAAAGGGTGAAAATACAGCAGTTAGTTATTAGGTGCTGAATTATATTTTGGTACATTCCTCACAAGATTTAATTAAAGTTGGGGGAATGTCACATTTGATACAAATTTTTGGTCTTTGAAAGCTCATAACTCAGCAACTTCCCTACCGATGCTAAGACTATACTTTTTTTATACCCTCATAAGATTTACAATAACAAATACAATATTACAAGACGATATCACAGGGAGCATGGAAATACATAGCAGAAACTCATTCAAATTTCAGTCGCTCTAGCGAACAATGGGAAATTTTTATAAGAGGAAATTTCCGCCTAGTGAAAAAAGGCTTTATGAGGAGGGAGGGGGTCATAGCAATTTAAGGTAGGGTCGGAAAGACAAGACTAATTATACTGAGTGTCACAGAAAAAGTTGATCCAAAAGATTTTTTATTAATTCAATTGAAGCAGCCTAACACTTTCGATCTTGACAATCTCACAAACTTTTCGCAATTCATTTTTCATAAGCTTAACAAATTTTCGTTTTTAATGCAAAAACGAACATTTTCTTAATTTTGAGACGTCTTAATTAATCTTTCAGTTTGTCGGAAACTTTCTTTTGAAATTCGAAAAGTTCAAATTTTCACATACTTATAGTTGCTTAGCGAAAAGCTCTTTACCCGGGGGGGAGGGGGGTACACGACTTGTGGATAGACGGGGGTCTGCCGCCCGGTTTTCAGAAAGCCACCCACTTTTATGATGAATTTTGGTGGAAAACTACCCATTTTTAGCAATTTTTTGGCGATTTCAGCCAAACCGACCCATGTTTCAATCTGCGGAAAAATGACCCTTGTTTAGAGAATTTTGGTCCAAAAACCCACCCATATGGGCGGCACATACCTGTACCACCAACATGTTACGTACCCCCCCCCCGGGTCTCACTTGGGCGTGGAATCTCAATATCATGNAATTATTTTTTAAGCTGCGGTGGTTAAAGAACAAAGTAGAAATATATTTGCTTATGTTTAAAGACAAATGACGGAGATATAAGGCGACTTAAATCAGGGGCCTGGGCAATCCAAATATAGCCTGTTGTATTCCATTGTATTTGATGACCTCGAGAGGTTATCAAATGTATTGGACAATGAAGGCACTCAGACATCTTTTGTTCTATTTTTAAACAAAGCGCTATATGTACGTCATTTGTCTTTAAAGGGTGAAAATACGGCAGTTAGTTATTAGGTGCTGAATTATATTTTGGTACATTCCTCACGAGATTTAATTAAAGTTGGGGGAATGTTACAATTGATACAAATTTTTGGTCTTTGAAAGCTCATAACTCAGCAACTTCCCTACTGATGCTAAGATTACTTTTTTCATATCCTCATAAGATTTGCAATAACAAATACAATATTACAAGACGATATCACAGGGAGCATGGAAATACATAGCAAGCCTACATACCACTAGGCAGAAATTCCGCACGTGGACAAAATGTCCAGACTTGAGGAAAAGCGACGTCGCTCAAAAGTAGAAGCTCATTCAAATTTCAAGCGGAATCACTCTAGCGAACAATGGGAAATTTTTGTAAGAGGAAATTTCCGGCAAGTGAAAAAAGGCTTTATGAGAAGGGAGGGGGTCATAGCAAACTTTAAGTTAGGTTCGGAAAGGCAAGACTAATTATACTGAGTGTCACAGAAAAAGTTGACCCAAAAGATTTGTTATTAATTCAATTGAAGCAGCCTCAACGTGATATGGATTATATGATTTGCCAGAATTCGTCGAATTTGAGTTTTAAGTTTGAATATCTTGTTGAGCAACTGATTTGTCGTGCTATCCAGTAAATTATCGAAAGCAAACCACAGTTGGCAGTGCGAACAAACGTGCGATTTTGCCCAATGATTTTTTTAAAGAATTTTCAGACAGACAATAATTAGGAGGGCTTCATTAAGGAATGTCTGTAGTGCGGAGTTTAGTTAAATTGAATGCCCTATTTGTGTGTATTGAACAGCTTGTGACTGCAGGATTACAGATTCTATCAATGCCTATATTTACCTCAGCTCCTTGTGTTTACCTCAACACTTTCAATCTTAACAATCTCTCAAACTTTTCGCAATCCATTTTTCATAGCCTCCGAAAGAGCTTTGTTAAAAGCTTAACAAATTTTCGTGTTTAATCCAAAAACGAACATTTTCTTAATTTTGAGACGTCTTAATTAATCTTTCAGTTTGTCGGAAACTTTCTTTTGAAGTTTGAAAAGTTCAAATTTTAATATACTTATAGTTGCTTGGCCGAAAGCTCTTTAGTGTTGCAGCGGATGTATGAATTATTATTTTTGTATCTTTTTACTTAGCATGTGTTACATTCTATTGATGCAAACGTTTTTATTATTTCGTTCATCTCACAGATCAAGAGACATTATTTTTGTCTTAGCTGAGCATTTTCCTGTCGCTGACCATATAAGGCTTGCGTTTCTGATGCATGAACCTTGTTTAGAAACGAGGCTTATTTGGGGTATTTGGTTAGCAAGCCCAGCAAGTAACGAGCGAGTAAAAACAAACCTTTTGGAAAAACACCAAATTTGATTATGTCACAGATCTCTAAATCCTCTTTTTCTGCATTTGTGTCGAGGACCAAATGCATTCTATAAGTGATCGTTATTTTGTTTTTCTCGATAAAGAGACGACGGAATTACGGTATGAAAAACCTTATATTGAGCAATTAAATAGTATGTTACAGAGCATGGCATGGTATTTTAGTCGATGCGATTTCATATGAAGTTTGCTGTCTATTCGACATACCACCTTCATCAAGGAGATGCGAAACCAATAGGCGATTACGCTAAAGATGGCGGCAAGGAACTTTTTACCAAGATGCATTGCGTTCTTTAATCGAATCCTTATAGAATCGTTAATGATTCGTAACTGGAACGCAATGCATCTTGGCAAAAAGTTCCTCACCACCATCTTTAGCGACAGGACAGTTTGTAAAGCAATTATGTATTTTAGTTGAATACTTACCCTGTATAAAATTATAAAATGAAATGAAATCGTCTATTTAAGTGGAGGTGCGACATTAAACTCAATTCGAGAATCAGTCCTTGTGATATCGGAGTATGCTTCAAAACCAGGTAGCTTCTAAAAATACAAATTTCCACTAATCCAAAGCCATTAAAATGTTAAAAATATGTCTACTATTAATTTGGTCTTTGATGCAAATGTACACCAAGAAATTTTCCTGATCTGTAATATGATAAATGTTGATGATTTGTCAATAGGTGCAAGTTTTTTTATTCACTCGGAAAGTAGATGATGAACTATCCTTTCTCTGACCCTCTGTGTGCGCTTCTATATCATTGGTTGGTGTACTTTCATAGCTTCTAAAAAACTAAAGTTGATAGAAAAGACATGATAGAAATGCCTTGGTTTTCATATGATCGTAACAGTCGGCGACAGGTCCCAGATCGAGCAGCGACGTATATCTGCGATGCATCCCGGATCGATTGGCGATTCATCAAAAGACTTGTTTCCATATAATCTGAACAGTCAGCGACTGGTCGCAAACGTGGATCGCCGACCAATCGAGGATCCTTATGCNATCTTATCTCCCTCCCAGCAGCGCTCCGAAAGGAAACAACAACAGCAACTCGCATTCACTTCAACGTCAACAACTATCTTTTTTATTTTGGCGGCAATACAAAAAATTTGATATGGCCAGGTACAGACAAGACAGGAAAGTGCCGAAATCAAGAGGCATACATTTTCTTGAGATACTGAAAGCAAGGAGAGTTATTGGTGGTATGCTTTGTTTTATTTGCGTCAAAAACTTGAGTCGTATAAGAAGAATTTCGATATGTTTTACTTTCTATCTGTTGTGAGATAAAGATAGGCCTAACTTTAACTATCTAACTAAAGCACAGGAGGATTTTCATCATATGGACATGAGCTAGCATCACTGTATCGATCTGAATACTTTGTTGATTTGAGACAGTTTGAGAACTTGATGGTTAGGTGGGTGCTTGCTTCGTGAGTGTTGACACTGCTGGAGGTGGAGGTGCATGAATTTTTGTATTCCACTTCCCCAACCCAATTGAATATATATAAATATTATGATATGGATGCATTCTATTTGTTGTTGTTTTTTGTCCTTGTGAGTGCTTGGCACACCTTGGCCATATGGATTAAAATAATTGTTCCCTGTGTATTACATAATTCAAATATGCAATGGTTTGAATTGCTGAATGATTAAACTAAATTTTGTGTCAGGGAATAAAACATAAACAAGTTTTTGAAACATTTATTTGTAAGAAAATTTGAAAGAAAAGCCTCAGTCTCTTTTGTGATCTTTGTGGAAACTGGAAAGAGTACAATTTAATTGATTTGAACGGAATTATTGCCCTGTAAAGTGGACACTTGGCTAAAGTTGCATGCAGTTAGCCCTAATGTTGTCCATTTTGGTCCATTTTATAAGGTTATTCTCTTTAACTTTGGAATGCAAAAGAGAAAATTTTGCAAAATGATAAAATGTGTACAACCAAAAAATAATTAAAGAAAAGGCTAACTTTATTTAAGCAATTCACACACAAGTGTTCTCAGCAACCTTATTTCCGTGGCAACCACCAGTTGTGTGCATCTTATTCCAGACATTCCAGGACAGGTATTATGTTTTCAACATTTTATTCCAGGACAGGGTCATAAATTTTTTTCTGGCAGGCACATCCCCGTTCTTTTTCTCCAAGGTAGACCCCCCCGGGCAACCTAGTAACCCTCGAGAGTTTAACCAATAACCTACTTGTGTAACCCTATCAAAATGGGTAATCACAGCCGGCTAGCATGTCATAACTCGACGGCCTACCTTATTGATTGTCAACAATTGTCGTCAATAAAGTTTCGAGTCGGAATGACAAAACAAGAACAACAAACATCCCTTATTTGCCACCTCCATGCTGCTCATTGTGCTGTCTATTTTATGTCTCATTTTGCATCCCCCCTAAGAAGATGGGAATGTCAACCGGTTTGTTTTCTGTCAGTTTATCTCCAGGGGGTATCATCTTGTGTACAGTAGTCAAAAGCGAAGTTGCGGTTTCCTAACATCACGACCTCAAAGACAAAGACCTCAAGCCTTGAAGTTGACGTAAGTAAGATAGAAGAAAAAGGCGGACAAATTTTTGACTGGTTTTCATTAAAATCTCACAGAAGGACAAGGAAATTGGATCTGCTAAACAGAGGAATGAACCTGTATGCTATTTATCTGAAGTATTAGCAGCAGAGAGAAATGGATATGGACGATCTATCGATTGTTTTGGTTTGGTAACAAGACTGGCCTAGCTGAAATCATGACAGATAAAGTTACTTCCTCAATTGCGATCTTCGACGATCTGTGTCTGATCACGAGAAGTAATGTATTTCAAGGTAATGATTTTTGAAATATTGATTTTTATCACTTGATAAATATAGGTCGACAAAATCGAGGCTTAAATTGCGTTTGAACGAGGATAGGGTCAAGTGATGTTTTCTTAATAATACATTTTATTTACTTTTATCCGCTTGTCATACAATACAAGCAAGACCTACAAGGGAGCAACAAAACGGATAGGAATAAATTGCATGAATGCACTGAGCTCAGCTAGGTTCCGTTATAAATAGCTTCAACTATATTAATTAATAAACAAGTAACTGCCTTCACTTATATTGATTTTCCACCCACTTGAAATTTCGAAATTGAATTCTTACAACTCCAACGCATTTCTAACTGAAGGAGGCAACAAAAAGCTCTGTTTAAACAAAGGCCTGGAGTCAGTAATAAGATTATGTTAGCGACACAAAATCTAATCATATTTTCACGGCCTGATATCAAAGATATTAATAGTGGCTACAAAAGAACATGTTTCAATAACTGTTATTTGTTTCTTTTGTATCAAAAGATGTTACTACTGAAAGCTGAGAACGGCCGGGTGATCAGTCAAAAGTTTGCGGTGGATATATTGTTACAGAATGAATGACTTCGGTATGTTCGTAGGGGATTTTGCGTTTGGCTTTGTTTTGTTCACGAGTCACAGCTCTGCAGATTTCACGACCTTTGATACAATATTTGACAATGAATTGCCTTGGTTATAGCAAAATTTAAGAAGCTGCAAAACTTGTTTTAGCTTGCGTTGTTATTTATCTGAATCATATGTCTGAATGTACATGTACAAAAATTCATGATGGTACCTCTGCAACACAATACGGGCATTAATTTCCCATCCGCTAGGGTGTGGTGTCATATGACAATATTTTTAACCATACAGTTATCTATGCAACTAGGTATTTCATACAAGTTTCGAGGCATAAACTTGGTATAGACTGGGTATTCCCAGGGGTTATTTCATATCCCAACTTTAAGCTCTGACCCCTGCCCCCATTATGAACCTAGACCCCACACAAACTGCTAATGGACCAAAGGAGAGGGTGTAGCACAGACAGTCTACACAGAAAATGTAAATTTGTGCTGCTATATATCATCACATACTCTAGCTACACTGGAATAATTTGTAAAAGAAATCCCTGGAAGTACAGCCACCACAATATTATTCATTGAATCTTGTTTTATTAAAAAACCTAACATGGTCGGCTGGAGGGAGATACTTCTGTTTCCTATGGTACATCCATCCTCCAAATGCATCCACCTCTGCAGGGTCTTCTGCAAAATCCTCTCAGAAGAATTTCAACAGCAAATTACATATTTAAAAAATTTAAACCCCTGGATATATATCATGATGTTGATCCATCTTTCTGTCTGCAGTCCCCCTTATTCCATCAATTTTTCGAACCCTAGGCCCACAGTTCTTCCCTGCCTTCATGTTGCCCCTCTTTGGATATTTAGAATTTCGAGTTTTCAGATCATAATGACGCACTTACCCCAGAAGTTCTCTTCGGAAGACAAGAAGTTCCCTGGACTAAATGACCTGTTAGGAATTATTAGATGTGGTTAGAATTCGGTTAGAATCAGATCTACACACAGTTTCCACATGGTGGTTGTTTACCCCGAGTCGAATTAAGTTGCCAAAGGCCACAGGGACGTCGGAAAGACGTACTGTCATTCGTTCGATCCCATATGAGTTACGCACGGCACACATCAGACATTGTCGGTGGGTTTTAAGCAGTGCTTTGCCGTTTGATATGCTCACTAAGTAGAACGTATTTTTCCCCTAACATTGGTTTTGTCCAGAGCTGATAGTTACTTGACAATCATTAAATTTTGCTTCACGAGATCACACTTTTAAACGTTTAATTCTGTAATTGTTATTATCAATTCCCCGCTCTTTTTAGCAGTGCTATACCATTCATCGCTTCTGATTGATTTGTTCCTGGATTACATACAGGGGAAGGACCCTAGGCCCTAGCTTCCCCTCCACTTTTTAAAGCAAATCCGCAGTTTGACCTTTTTCTGCCTCTAGTTTTGCCCTACTAGGTCTGACTAGGTCTACTAGCGTTTCTGGCGGAACCATAATCCAAATTTAAGTGCCTGGATAACGCCGATGGATGGGACAGGACCCTAGCCTCTACCTTCAACGTTGTTGCGTAACTTTAGCCTTGAAATTCGATTCTTTAACCAGTCGGTAAATAAACTCGATCAACTGTGATTAATTCTTCCTCTGAAATTAAATCTCCAGGTATAGAAAAGACAAACTTTTGCTTTGATTTTGAACAGGGGCAATTTTGTTTAAATCTCCTAAGGCGTCGGGAATGTGCGTTTTCTCTGCGATCATTTTGCTGTTATAATTCCAGGCTGTGTGACATAATCTTGAATTGAAAGCATCCGAAGTTAAAAATGAATGTTTTTTGTTTGATTCTGGAGTGAACTTTGATTTGTTTTTGTTGTTTTGGGTGACAAAGACATCAGCGAAGTCCTTGCGAATGATCTACAGTACTATTCTAAGGAACATCACAGGGAGTTTATAAAATACGAACAAAACTTTAATTTTAGGCCATTTTGCTTGTTTGGAATGGCATTTTATTTTGGCTTGCCGAGTTAACAATTCCTGTTTCTGTCTGAGGATGTTGCTTGCTAATCATAAGAATCTTCATGGCAACCAAACGTTAGTCAGGTGCTATCATCGAAATTGAGTCTGCCAAACAAATGAGATCACTAGATTAGAAACTTGCACGGCAATGTAGTGCTTGGCTAAAATCTGGTAAATACTAAAGTGTGAATTGTTTAGGATAAGTCAAGCTATTGCTTGGAATACGCAGAACCAAGATATCTGAGTTACTTCTTATATGAACAATAGTGTTCTTAGAACAGATCCTTGTCGGATGCCACATTGTGGTTTCAATGCAATTTCATATTCTTTCGTTAGAATTGACTGATTGATTGAATAATTGATCGATTAATTGATTGATGGATGGAGTGATTCCTTGACTATAAGTTATGATAGATATCTCTATTTCAACAATCCAGCAGATGTATAATTCAATCTCTTTGCATGGTTCAGTCTACATTCCCTTTCCCATGGTAACTGTTATTGAATGATGATGTTTCATATAATGTTGATACTTTCTTACGTCACTAGATTTACTTCTTTTGAAGACCACTGCTAATACACATGAATATTCCATAGGCTCACTGATTTACAAATTACAAAACTCTGATCTTCGAAATGTCGTTTTTTAAGATGAGCTTTGGTTGGTTTTTTATATATCAATTAAAACAACAAACACCATTACATTCAACAAAATACAACTACTGTGCCAGTCATTGCAGGAAAGGACACGTAGTCAGCAAGTTCCCACAATGAGTGGCACTTACAATTAACTAAGGAATTAAACACAAATGAAAAATTACGGATGAAAGAAAGTAAACGCAAAGCCTGATTGCTGAACAAGGAAGAACTGAGTCTGTTTGATAAACTGACACGAATCTGATCCCTCGCCTTTTATCATAAAAATAAACATGTGCTTTTGTGTTTACTCGTCTAACATTGATACAAAGCAAAATCACGTCTCTTTATATATTTGATGACGTCATATACTTTCTACAAGTTCATGAAATACGTCATTGCAAATTGAAATATGACCAGATGATGAAGACGGGCGCCGTCGTAGTTTGGAAACCGCTTACGGAATGTTAACTATTTGTTACATTATCAATTAACAATTTTTTGAACATGCTTTACTTTAGTCTGATAGCTGAATTGTGAAACTCGTTGTCTGATCCTGAAGCGAAATATCTCGCCCTTTAAGTTAGGAATACGAGAAAGGCAACGTTACCACTTACAAGTAGGCCAGGTCATCAACCATCGCGCCTTTATTTGGAAGCTAGAAGAGAGAAATTGATTCATTCCAAATCTAGATATTGTATTCTTCAGCTATGTTAAAGACTCATAGCTAACCATGATCCTTTGCGGCCCTAAAGTCGACTTTTGTTTGACATGAAAATTGTTCCTAGCCTAGGTTCCCTTTGTTTTGCTTTTCATTCGGCGTGCAAAGGATCATGGGTAGCAATGGGTATTTGAGTGTAAGAAATTTTTACAATCATAATGAATACAATGAGTGATAAGAGCAAAGTTGCCTCAATCTTGGGCAAGAATGGTGGACTTAGCCCTTTCTTTCCCCTCCTCCCCAGTGACCAAAGTCTGCACGCAGGCTAGGTGGACTTAGATATGAAGACAATATTGTGTTACCGTTCAGAAACCAGCAAAGTGACCATGGCATTTGTAAATTGCCAGCTACGACAGTTGAAAAGTCAAAGTCATTCTTTGGCAGGCTATTTAACCCATATTGTTGTGAATTAAGCAACTACTGAAACATTTAGTAGTTGATCACTTCACAACCATGTGTGTTAAATAGCCTGGCAAAGAATGACTTCTTCTAGGAAAGTTTCTGTTTCCAGTGTAATGCTAGTATATTCTTATTATCCAAGATCCACTCGCGTGGTAGTGTTTACGTGAAGACCAACCCGCGCTGTAAAGGCTGGTTTCCATTAAATCGTAGAGCGATCGTCGACAGTCTGCGATCGTCTGCGATCTTATCTTCCATCTTCCATCTGCGATTTCAGCAAAGTGTTTCCATTAAATCGTAAGAGGATCGGCGACAGTCTGCGATCCCTTCTTCCATCTTCCATCTGCACCATTTCAAACCCCAAGGAAGGCGCTTCAACGGCAGCGGTAAAACGCAGGTCATGCAGGTTAAGAAAACGCAGGCTAAATGAGGCAGGTCAAAACTAGCGGCCATGGGCATGCCGGCTTTAGGCTTTCCACCGTTTCTTAAGAGTTCCATGACAGTCGTTACTTCCTGTGCCTTCGTGAGCATTTCAAGGCGTAGTTTTTGAAGCCTTTCCCACTTGGTCTTTTCCAAGGCGTAGTTTCTTAATGTTGTAGCGATCTGAGAGTTGAGTTTCTATAAGCAGTTTCTCACACAAAAATACTTGTGGTAGCCAGTTTCTTAAATTTTAGGCCGTTTTTCTGATTTTTGCTACCAAAAGTTTCTTGCGAGTTTCTCAGATAGCTATAGCTCTGAATATATAATTGATTTCTTTCTGTTAAAAGTTTTCCATCTTTTTCATTTCATTTTGAGGGTTGCCCTTCAGCAGAGCTGATTTTCAAGAAGCCTTCCCAAAACAAGCAACGAATCTCATTCAAAACTTCCCAAATCAAAATGATCCTCGATACTTCCTGCTGTTTTCTATGATGATTACAAGCCTTTCAAACAAAAATATTCTTGGGACATTTTCAAGTGATAAAGACATCTTTGAAACCATTTGAAAGAGCTGCGTGTTACACAATGCCTACCATTATGTATGTAATCAGGCACCACCTAACCTTTGGACCATCATACTTTCAATATCAGTAGGCTGTGAGCCTAAAGCCGGCATGCCCATGGCCGCTAGATTTGACCTGCCTCATTTAGCCTGCGTTTTCTTAACCTGCATGACCTGCGTTTTACCGCTGCCGGCGCTTCAACAAGGAAGTTCAAATCTAATTGGGCAATTTGATCCATATTATTGTTCTTAAACAAAAGGACGTCTGCGATGATCGCCGATCGTCTGCGTCGTCTGCAAAAAGTGTTTCCATTAAAATTTTCCCAGATCGGGACTGTCGTAACGATCGGGAAAGTTGAACTGAGTTCAACTTTCCCGACGCTTACGATCCACGATCCCCGACGGTCGTAAGGATCGTAAGCAAGTGTTTCCATTAAATCGGGAACACAACGCAGACGATCGCAGACTGTCGCCGATCCCCTTACGATCGCTCTACGATTTAATGGAAACCAGCCTTAAAGCAGATCTCTTGTAAACAAAAGGAAATCGTCAACATGTAATGATTCGAAACCAGCCGATTTTTACCGTGAAATAAACAACATTGAAATCATTCAGTGCAAACCAAACCATCCATATTTGCCACCAGTAATATGCACACAAACATTGGGGAATGAAATAAAGAAACATAAACAACAAAAAGTAAACAAATTCCTGGTCAATATCGTCGTTTTTTGCAAAGCTTTCCATATGATTCTAGAAGCTTCGACTAGAGATAAACAGACATAGAAAATATAGATAGGCCTAACAACATTACAATTTACATAACAAAAAGTTGATAGGCCTAACATAAAGGTTATATATCTATATATCTCAAGTCAGTAAAGAGTTGTTCTGTTAGCTTTTGTGCATTAAAAGCCAAAAAATTCAATTTTATGTAGGAAGAAGCATTTTTACTGCAGCAGTATACAAAATTTGCGTGAAATGAATATTTTCAGCTTTTCATAAAGATAGGCGAGTTTTTACGGTTGAACAAAATTCTAAAATTCTCAGTGCCTAGATTGCAAAGATTATAGCGCGACAGAATATTGCTGAAAATCTTACATAATTATTAATCAGGAAAGCTCACTTTTGCAGATAACCTATTTGAAAACCAGGCTCAATAGCTTCGGTTTTGTTGTTTTTGTAGCTCGCGCCAAATGCTACCAAAATCAAACCCCAAAACCCAGGACCGTCGAGAGGGGGGGTAGCCAGGGTAGTTACCAGGGGGCCCGGGGCCCTTAGGGGCCCGCAAGGAAGTAGGCATGTATTTTTTCTTTGTTGTCAATTTTCCTTCAGGAACGTTTTTAGGCCGCGGGCCCATAATTATAAATTATATCCGACTTCAGACACAAATGAGGTGCCTTCATTTTAAATTTCAGCTGATTTCCCCCATAAATTGTAGAATTATTGGCATATTTGTGGCGTTTGATGACAAGGGCCTAAGCATGATATTACGATTTTCGAGACTGCACTGAGTTTCTTTCTCGTTATATAAAAAGACTGGAAGGAGGCAGATGCAAGATTGCATTTCAAGTTCATAATCTCTGAGATCTGAGGAGTTTATCTATATGTACACAAGACATCTAATATTTTATTTCGTGCTTAGGAGACAGGTTTTGTTGCGAAAATAAGCATTGCAAAACTTTGCGAAAATCGAAGCTGCGTGGTGTCGAAATCTCGAAAATTTTCCTTTTTTCCCAGCATGCTTTGCTTTCCGTGAAAAGGCCTTTTGTTGAGATTCAGGAAGGCGTTTGCATCTAAAAGTTTTGTTTTTAACAATGTATAGGAGAGCGTTTCCATCTAAAAACAGCGTATGATATTCTAGGAGTGACAAATTTAATTGGCTTTGTGCCGGTTACCACGTTTTACCTTAGAGCGATGACTGTTTTGGTTCAAGCCGCAACTTTCAGCTTCGGTTACAATGTAACGGGTTCTTTGACGCAGTTAACGGATAATTGCGGAAGAACAGAGTAAATCATTTCAGATTCTCTCAGCAGATTTCAACAACTATTCAATACAGGTAACTAAAGCAAACGAATACTTTCCATTGGCATTGGCAAGGTCTTGAAATCTTCTTGAAACGGGTCGAAATAAACTTCGTGGCATTTTGCTGCAAATTTCTTTTCTCTGGCAGAAATGGGCCTCCTTGAAAGTCCTCGAAAATCCTGGAAAATTCTCTGATCGTTTGATTTATGTATTAATTCCAAAAAGATTTTTGTGACCCGCGCAAAATCCTTGATCTAATTTGCTAACAATTCAGCTCAACCACTATCAAAATCAAATTTCACCTTGCTTTCCAATCCCTGAAAAACAGCTCCTTTGAAGATAAAAAGCCTGCTCTATAATTTCAAACAATTTGGACAATATGTCAGCCGTTTCGCGCCAACTTTTACTTTCGTTTGGCTGAATCGTCATCAACTTTGATCAGGGATTTTTTGGTCCTATTATCAAGAATTTCGAGACGAAATATTTTTCATAAAATCGCTTGTAAGTGAGAATGATATGACCGATTCTGAGAAACTAAATTTCTGTATCTAAGTTTATATGTTTTTTACTCAATTATCATCAATTTGTAGGAATCTGATAAATAGTTAGAAAACTGCGGCCTCCTAAACATTTAAAATTTTTGTGATTCAGCCTGTATAATTTCCAGACAGTTTAATAATTCTTTGACGCAATCGACAGGTTGTGTGTTCGCTTTCGTGTCCGCTTTCGTATCATATCTTACAATTTCTGTGGCCACTATCTAATTGGAGAAAATACCTAAGAAAAGATTACGATACTTAATCAGATTGTTCCTTGTCTAGCTGAGAAAATCTCTTTTGAAAGTGTCTGCTTTGAAACTTTTATAATTTATCAAAAAAGATACTGAAATTTTTTTGGCTGATAAAGAAACTTTGGGTATGGTTTCGTTTCGTCTTTACTTAAATTAAACATTAAACACCTTGAATCAAATTTCTTCACTTCATTTCGCCATTTATAAATCTGTTTAGAATAAAATTTGTATTTGAAGGCAGTCGTAGTTACAGTTCGCAGTGTCATGAAGGTTTTGCAAGGAGTGAAGGTAAAATGTCTTTCAAGTTGAAATTTGTAGGAGCGATAATTATCTATTTAATTGAAAGTTAACTTTTGCAGTAATAGCTAGAAGCTAATTAAAGACCCTCTGCTAACCATGATCCTTCTTGGTGCCAAAGTCGACTTTCAAATTATCTGAAAGCCGTTTCTGGCCTAGTTTCTCTTCGTTTTACTATTCATTCAGCGCGCAAAGGATTGTGGTTGACAATGGGTCTTTAACGTAGACAAATCCATGGAATCTGAAACTTGATATTTCCCTTTCTCCAGTTTTAAAAGCGCCTTTGCAATAGGCATACCTTGCACGTGCCGGTTCTTTTTGTTGCCGAGAAAAGAAAGTGGTTTGGAAACTAGTTTATCTTGCACACAGCAAAGAAACCGCGCAAAGCCTGCATGTTAGCAGTGAAGGACAGAGGTAAACGGTTGGGAAAAGTTTGGGAAATGTAGATTGAGGATTTAGTGAAAGATCCAAAGAAGAAGAATCAAGATCCTGAACGGTGCATTTAATTGAAATTAGCCAATCAGGAAGCGCACCAATATTTTTTGCATGATGAACTGAAGAGGTACAAGAAGTAAACGAATTCTCTTTGTTGGCTTGGAATAGATGTTGTATCCTTCAGCTGAATTCACGTTTAAAGTATACGTTCGAAGCGTTTTTCTTGGTGTTGGCTAAAGAACGCTCGCTTTTCAGAAGTTCTGCCGCAGAACAGAGTTTTTTTGTGGGATTGCGGCAATAAAAACGCTGCAAATTTGAATTCATCTTTAATGTGCATGGCTGTGTAGGCTCTCAAGTGAAAAGCTGACACGTGTTTGCTTTCTATTGACTTGCTACAAGTCTCCGTTTTAATCTCCGAATGCTCTGTCATTGCAATTGATGAAACTTAGAGCAAGTCAAGATTTCTAGCAATTTTTCGCGGATAGCAGAATCGACAAGTTTGGCGTTTTTCCGCTGCCAACTCATCTACTTTGTTCGCATTCCCAAGTGGATTGCTGGAGGATCGATGCTAGAATGTGCTAATTAATTCTATGGTTCTACTTTTGAGCTGTTCAGCTTACGAACCTACAAGATCTGCCATAAGTTAGCGTTGACTTATCTTGATAAGATTAATCAACGCTAACTTAAGGCAGAAGATTGTAGAAAACCTAATTTGTTTAGCGTTGAATTTGAATATATTTTAAGATACGACACAAAGAATTTAAAGTGCAATTAGTATATGATAGTTTGATTATAGAAGTACCATGAATCGAAGAGGAACGAAACAAGATTCTTAAAGCATTTTTATGTCAATCAAATATTGTACCTGTAAGCAGAATGCATGTTTCCTTCAAAAATTGATTAACAAGTTTTTCTATGCTAGTTTTTACTGGAGGCATGGCAAAACGAAGATTTTAGCTTCCTTTGTGATTTTCATTGTATGCCAATTTAGAGCACGTTCGCATGATACCGCATGACAATATTTGATTGAAAACGGCACAAAAAGGTGTCGTTTTGCTGCTTCCCGCCTCCCCCCGTCTCCACGATACCAGCAGAATTTACTTATTTCACCGGCAGAATATTTTGTTGGTTTTCCAAATGGCAAAGTTAGCGATTCTGTTGGCATCATATAAACGAAGGTATAGCCTTGCAGATGAGTTGTTTCAGCTACTGACGTTCGTAATGAATTCAAAATAACCGTTTGTGTTTGAAACCGTAGTAGGATGCCTTCATTAGTGAAGGCAAAATCAATGTAGTTAACGAGGATTCTTTGTAAATCTTTCAAAACAACTACTGTTTGCAGCATTGTATAGCACAGTATGCGATTCATAGTTTACTCTTGTAAGGATGTTCATATACGAGCAGTTTATTCTTTGGATACTGATAAAAAATTTATAACTCATGAGATGAATGCATCGTTTATCCCACTTCGACTCTTTGCGTAACTCTCGCTGGTATGTGTTTGGCCTCCACCTGTTTTGGATGGATTGGTACGCAAAGACTATACAATCTAGCTTAGGACATGGTTTATTTAATTACGTAAACTATGGATGAAATTTTATCATCAAATGTTTAGAGTTGGAAATTTGCTAACACTAGCCTGTTAAGTTTACCCCTCTAGGGTTATACGTTTACAAGGTAAATAATTGATAATCTATTGAATTTCATTGATTAAATCGTGCTCTCTTTCATATTCCAGTGTCGAGAAACAATTTCAGCAAGTGCTGCAAAGATTTAATGGTAAGTCAAAGCGTAATAAAACTTCTTTTCCTAAAGGCCATACATTGCAGGCTGAGTCAAAACATATTAAAACTTCTTTTCCTAAAGGCCACACATTGCAGGCCGACATTTCTTTGCAAGCACAGGATAGATTTCCATTCATATCCTTGCTTTTTGGTTTTGCAACCACCAAATTTTCAACCATTTCCTCACTGTCAAGCATAATTTTTCTCGACAACCAGCAATAATGTTTTTTGATCAAATTTGAAAACAGTTCTGCTTTTAGTTAGCAAAGTTTGCATCTCGAGTGCTTGCTTCCTATTCTTTCAGACGACAAGCAAGGACAAAGTAAAACTATCCCATGTTAGCCATAGAATATTTGCCCGCATTGCTAAGCTTCTACAGATGGACGTCTCTTCCCAATATTACTAACGCATTTTTGCAATCCACGTCTTGTAACCAGTGTCTTGGGTCCTCAGAAGTTGAACGACGGAAATCCGTAAGATAGAGTTCCTTTTTTAGGCAACTATTCAAGGAGGGTGTCGTTCAAAACAGGTCTACCGTTTGAGTCAGAAAAGCTGCAACTTTTAGACGAATCATGGACGAATGTAGAAATTGATCTGATTGAGGGATGTCAAAGATTTTTAATTCAATCCACGAATGAAAGGATGACTTAGAATTAGAGACCTAATGCTCTCTTGCATTAGATGGCAGGAGAGATTTGCGATCGTATGAACCTAGTCGATCAGTTGACGTAGACTGGCATATACGTGGCAAAGTAAACAACACTATAATGCAATTAATATATCCAGGACGGTTGAGCATGTGTTCTGTTGACAATTCCAGTCCGCTAATAACAAAATTTAATTTTCTATTGCTGAGTTTTGAGGTGACATAGACAAGCTGAATTTTTAACTGCTTACAAATTCTGAAAACCGAAGCTGGCCGGTCAACGAAAGATTGCGTTGATTGCTAGACCTTGATCAAATATTCTATTGACAAAATTTGACGCGAATAAAATGAAGGTGATTCTTTAATGCTGAATACAAATGGTTTCCATAATGCGCATGTACTAAGGAAGGACCCATAGAGTATATTTCAGCTGGACTAGAATTCATTCGAAAATTTTCCCGCTGATTCAGTGCTTAAACTACAGTTTGCTGTGATAACAAAGGTGTTGTGGCGCAGTGGTGTAATCCTCTGACTTTGCAGCCAGAACAGTCAGGTGGACAGGGTTCGATCCCAGGTAGAGCCCCACCATTTTGAGCGTCATGACAAGGGGTCGCGGACTCGATTAGGTCTTCTCTACTTCTGCGATCCCAGCGCTTGGCGCTAAAAACCGCAACTTCACCTTCACCTTCACAACAAATGATTTGGCAAGCATTTTCGTCTGAAACTGGCCATAGCATGTCGTCAAATAAAATCAGAAAGAGAAGAAACAACTTTACACTACTACACCACTTTATACACCACTTTGCACGGTGTTGCATATAAATACGTTAACAGGTAGTTACTCTCAAGTCCGGAATAGACGGGGTTATTATTATTATTATCAAATTATTTACAGTTGGTACAATATATAGTAATAAAATTAATTCAAACCAACTATTTACATACAAAGAAAAAATTACAAAAAATTCATTTCTAATCCTCATTATCAACTATTTTATTTTTAACTGCAGATCTTGCATGTGCAATTTTGCCCATTCCATTCTTTGGTCATCCTTTTAAATATTGCTGCTGAGTTTGCATTTTTTATAGTATCAGGTAAAGTGTTCCAAAGTAGAGCTCCTTTGAATACAAGTGAATTATTTCCGAATGTGCTTGCATTTCTTTTTGGTAATTGCAAGAGATTCTTAGTTCGTAGCTCATATTTCACGTCCTTTCTTTCGAA
>REGM01000021.1:1237749-1250872 GCA_004194415.1 Aurelia aurita | reverse complement strand
TTTTTAACTGCAGATCTTGCATGTGCAATTTTGCCCATTCCATTCTTTGGTCATCCTTTTAAATATTGCTGCTGAGTTTGCATTTTTTATAGTATCAGGTAAAGTGTTCCAAAGTAGAGCTCCTTTGAATACAAGTGAATTATTTCCGAATGTGCTTGCATTTATTTTTGGTAATTGCAAGAGATTCTTAGTTCGTAGCTCATATTTCACGTCCTTTCTTTCGAAGAATGTCCACATGAATGATGGATTTTCTTGTGAAAGGGACTTAAAGATTTGAAGCATTAATTTTTGCAGGTTTCTTGTGTGGACTTTTTGTTCATTTGTTCTTTCAAGAAGTACTTCAAATGGCATATTGAAGTCATTATGCAAAATTCTTAATGCTCTTTTCTGAACACGGTCTACCTGATTATTGGGTTGTCTTCCCATGGTACATCCAGATCAAGGGGCAATAATTGGAATTAGACATAACAAATGTGTTATAGAGGATCTTACCCTTTTCCTGGTTCAGATATGGGGCAACGCGTGAGTGGCTGGAATAAACGGGGTGGCTGGAAAATTTCCTGAATTTTGATAAAAAAAGGGTCTGGAAATAGAACACACGAGTCTTTAAGACTGCAAAGAACATCACAGACAAGTTGAGAATCACAGAAAATTTATTAAAATGAGAAACACAGTTCTAATCACGTTCAGAAAAGATGATTTTACATGTTTCAAATTTCAAGAAACTCGAAATTAATAAACGTATGGAATAAGGATGTCCTGGGTGGATTTTTTTCAACAAATTAATAAGCAGGGGGGGCGGGGACGTTTATTCCGGACTCGAGAGTACTTCACATCTCTTTATATATATGTTTATTTGTAGTTTCTAGCACCTGTGATTCTATGTACAAGTTGTCTTGATTCTGCTGCGACTAGTTTAATATGAAAATATTCAGCAATTTCTCCGTTCATTAAATTCTCTTGCATGCGAATGAAATCTAGACGCTAAAAGATAGGTGAACATCTTGTTTTGAGATATCTGCTGGGACGAGTTTTGACTTGCATGTACTTTAGAAAATGTTATTCTCTTGGAAGAAATAACAGACTCATCCTTACAAACATACAAAAATTTGTTTGTGGCATGTTATTCTCCCAAGAGAATGAAAAGGCATGCAATTGTCATAGCTGTAAGGCAACGAAATTTGATCTTCATTTTGAACCCTTTTTTAAGGTGGCCTTCTCCAGGAAATCTCACTTAACGTCGGAAAGGAATTTGATTTAAGCCAGGTACATTTTAACCCTCCTTTGTGCAGAGCGTCCCTGAAAGTCAGCGCATGCTCAGACGAATGTCGCCTATGCTGCCAGGTACATTTTAAAACCCAATCGAACATGTCAGCTATTAAACAAGACATTTGCCATTGTTACTTCTTTGAAATACAGAGAACAGTATCCCTTCAAACTGCCTGCGTTTTTCTGACTCACCCGGTAAAACATGTACAAAATTTTCATAAATTCAACTCTTTTCTTTGATTTATAATCTTGCAATTTCTTTAGCCAGTTTCAAATAATGATGTGTACCGAATGTTTCTCCTATTTAACATGATTTTTGACTATNATTTTAACCCTCCTTTGTGCAGAGCGTCCCTGAAAGTCAGCGCATGCTCAGACGAATGTCGCCTATGCTGCCAGGTACATTTTAAAACCCAATCGAACATGTCAGCTATTAAACAAGACATTTGCCATTGTTACTTCTTTGAAATACAGAGAACAGTATCCCTTCAAACTGCCTGCGTTTTTCTGACTCACCCGGTAAAACATGTACAAAATTTTCATAAATTCAACTCTTTTCTTTGATTTATAATCTTGCAATTTCTTTAGCCAGTTTCAAATAATGATGTGTACCGAATGTTTCTCCTATTTAACATGATTTTTGACTATTTTCTTTTCTTTTCAGACATAGTGAAATTACATGTCTTCGCTTCTGGTGTTTTCTGGTAATGTATCACGTGACACTAATCAAATACTTCGTGTTAACAATCTCATACGCATGCGCTGTGGAGTTCATTTCACACAATCCAGTCAATGCCACTAGGAAGGCGGTCACCACCGCAGGAACAATACTGTTTGGCGGCTTATTTCCAATACACAGCAGATCAGAGGAGTCCACGTCAAACTTATGCGGAAAACTCAGTCATGAACGAGGCATACATCGATTGGAGGCTATGCTCTACACTGTTGACATGGTCAATAAGAACCAGCTTCTTTTACCGCATCAAACCATTGGGGTTGATATCCGGGACACGTGTGGGGTGGATACACACGCTTTAGAGGAATCTGTACAGTTTATAAAAGGCTCTCCTGAAAATAATGGAGGAAACTGTGCACTATACAATGCACAAACGAGAATCACAGGGGTAATAGGGGCAGCATCAAGTGGGGTGTCAAGCCAAGTTGCTAATCTGTTACGCTTGTTTAGTATGCCGCAAATAAGTTACGCATCAACGAGCCCGGATCTTAATGACCGACAACGGTATGAATATTTCTTACGAACCGTACCCCCGGACACTTATCAAGCAAGAGCAATGCTGGATATTTTGAAGCATTTCAAGTGGAACTCAGTTCATGGGATTTACTCAGAAGGGAATTATGGCCGAAAAGGAATGGAAGAATTTAAAATGCTCGCCAAGAAAAATGGAATATGTGTGGTTACTTCAGAAGAGGTGAATGATAAATCGAATTACAGATCTCTTGTCGAAGGAATGACGAAATTTGAAAATACGCGTGTTGTTGTGTTGTTTTTGTCGACACGCCACATATCGTTATTATTGAAGGCAACGAAAAATGCAAAGGATGCAAAAATCGCTGCACAAGCGAAAAATGAAGAAGTGAAAAAATACGATTTTAAATGGTTAGCCAGTGATTATTGGGGTACCAGACTGAAATTCATCAAAGATGACAACCTACAAGAAACAGCTAAAGGAGCTATCACTTTAACATTGCAAACTAAACAAGTTAAAGATTTTCAACAATATTTTAGAAATTTGACTCCTGCGAATAATCAACGAAATCCTTGGTTCAAAGAATTTTGGGAAGAGACTTTTAATTGCTCAGTATCAAAGAAACCTCCTTCTGGTATTACTAAATGTTCTGGAAATGAGACTTTACCCGCAGATTATAGCTTGGATGATAAAATCCCGTATGTTGTTGATGCTGTAATGTCATTAGCGCATGCGCTTCATAACATCATAGTGAAGTCCACTTCCTGTCAGCCTACTGATACCACATGCCAGTTGCTTTCATTTCAAGGAGACAAAGTCTTAAATTCTTTGAAAAATATTACATTTCAGGGTGAATTAGGCCTCAATACATTTGATGAAAATGGAAGCACAGTAAGGAAATATGAGATATTCCAATTTGAAACAAACCCTACAGAGAAGTACAAAAAATTAGGGACCTGGCTTCATCGATTGAATATTTCTGATCTGAAAGAAACCATCAAGTCATCTTGTTCTGTGGAATGCAAAGGAGGTCAACGTCGAATGTCCAAATATGGAATGACATGTTGTTACACGTGCGAAAATTGCGGCAAAGATCAGTATGCTCAAGGTAAGACAGACCTAGACTTATTACGTCATTGTATTTTCGCTCCTAGGCTAGACTTGCCCCAAGTCTATTTCATTAAGTCCATCTGACCGATCCCTTTCTCATAGTTCCCGAATCCGCCATTCGCCATTCCAACATTCCGCAACGGAATGCTGGAATGGCGGATCCAGGAACTAGGAACTGATCGCTTCAAATTTACTTATTTCATAAAATAGAAGCTCTAATATAAACTTTGGTACTCATTCTTAAGACTAGCACATTATTCGCTGAGATATGGCGAATCACAATAAACAATTTCCTCTCTCAAAAGACAGGTGCTTGGCGTCTGCTTTATTCCTATAGGAAAAGTAGGGGATCAGTTTGGTGTGGAGGAGCTTTTCTGGATATCCTTTTTAAACCTCTTGTTTTGGAATGATCACTAAAAGAAGTGAAATTTGATCATCCTTAATGCAACGTTATTCAAAAATTGTGTTTTGATGAAAATGTGTTAAATCTGCTTTCAAGACTTCTTCCAATTTCTGCCAATCTCCTTCTTGCATCATATAACTGTTTATAACATTCACAATTATTTTGTTGCGTTTGTTGACTCACAGCTTCAAGCCTTCGCCGAATCTTGCCCTTCCCCACCTTGCCCTCAGAGTCCGGAAAATATTACGGTCACAGGCCGTGAGGAAGGTTTCTACAGACAAAGGAATAACTTATGCCATGCCCAAAAAAATTTTTCTTTCTATTAAANATAGGAAAAGTAGGGAATCAGTTTGGTGTGGAGGAGTTTTTCTGGATATCCTTTTTAAACCTCTTGTTTTGGAATGATCACTAAAAGAAGTGAAATTGATCATCCTTAATGCAACGTTATTCAAAAATTGTGTTTGGATGAAAATGTGTTAAATCTGCTTTCAAGACTTCTTCCAATTTCTGCCAATCTCCTTCTTGCATCATATAACTGTTTATAACATTCACAATTATTTTGTTGCGTTTGTTGACTCACAGCTTTAAGCCTTCGCCGAATCTTGCCCTTCCCCACCTTGCCCTCAGAGTCCGGAAAAGATTACGGTCACAGGCCGTGAGGAAGGTTTCTACAGACAAAGGAATAACTTATGCCATGCCCAAACAAATTTACTTTCTATTAAAAAATGAAGAAGATTCCAACAAAAATGTATTTTTCCGTCCGGAGGATGGTTTAGCATCTTTCTGGACTCTGTTTGCCTCCCCCCCCCCAAAATGTCTTCTATTTCGATTCTAGTACAGTATTTGACATAACCATACCTTCGCTAATAAAACGCTTTCTCTTTTCCTAGAAGAAAAACACTGTAAAACATGCAGTGAATGGGAAAAGCCAAATGCTACAAGAACTGGTTGTGAATCATTGCCAGAAAAGCCAATTAATTTCGCATGGGTGGTCATCATGACAACAATATCCAGCCTCGGAATCATTGTAACATTCGTTATCGTCCTCATTTTCATGTATCACAACAACACAGCAGTGGTAAAAGCATCAGGACGAGAACTGTCGTATCCACTGTTATTTGGTATTGTGTTATGTTACAGCCTCCCTTTCGTTCTTCTAGCAGAGCCTAGCCCGACTACATGTGGATTAACGAGGTTTGGCCTCGGTTTCTGTTTCTTTGTATGTTATGCAGCCTTGGTGACAAAAACGAACCGGATTGAACGGATTTTTAGACTGCATAATGGTCCGAGGATTAAGTCAGCAATGATGGTTGGACCTTCATCACAAATTTTGATAATGACAGTTGCAGTGTTGTTAGAAGCACTCCTGGCCGTTGTTGGTTTGTTCCTTCATAATGCTACAACGTATTACGTCACAGATGACGCGAAACAATACAAAATGAAGCTGTGTGTTTTGCCAAACTACGACATTGGAGTTGCTTTTTCATGTAATATTCTCCTTATCATTGTCTGTACTATTTTTGCATTCCGCACGCGGAAAGTTCCGGCTTGTTTTAATGAAGCAAAATACATTGGTTTTGTCATGTACACAACTTGTGTTATCTGGATTGCTTTCATTACAGTGTATTTCGGATTGAAAGTCGATTACCGATTTATAGCAATTTGCATGAATATTTTCCTGTCCGCTACAAGTATCCTAGCCGGAGTCTTTGGACCCAAGATTTACATTATCATTTTCCGGCCAGCAAGAAATAACCGATCGCGGTCTGGACTCAGTGTACGTCATGCTTATAGCAATCAATCCTTTGAACCGGAGTTCACAAGCCAATCAGGTAAGTTTTCCTATCATACAACATTAGACTTACTACAGAAGACCTTGTTTCCGCTCCATTCGCCCAAGCCAAGTCATCTCTCCTACGCTGCCTCAATGGCATGAATTATTGGGCCTAGCAGGGTAGATTAGAGTGAAAATAAGGGCTCCAGTAGTAAATCTAATACTACGTCAAATAAATTGTTTAAACTATGGTGTAGATTAACAAGCTCCTCAGATAGCTTCGGCTTGACGGGTCTGTGCCACTTTTTGGCCTAAAAAGGTTCAGGTAAGGTGGGACAAATTGGTTCAGAGTAAGGCGATCCAGCACTTTAAAATTTTCTGTTTCTAAGAAGTGATTTCTTTTTTTTAGCTAACTCTCGCAGAATGACAGTCATGACTGAGGTAGAAGTGGAAAGGGCAAGACCTTCAAATCAAATTACAATGTAGAAGGACACCGAAAGAGTCAATCCTTACGACCAATGCACCATCTGACATCAGTAGAAGTGGAAAGGGCATGTCCTTCAAATCAAATAACAATGTAGAAGGACACAGAAAGAGTCAATCCTTACGACCAATGCACCATCTTGCATCAGTAGTCTGATTAAAAACATTTCGAGGTATGTCAATCGAGGAAGGCATGATTGCTAGAGGTATGTGGCTGATCTTCTGCCGTCATGTCAGTATGGCATTACAGAACTGTTTCTAAAGAAAAATGTTGACCCGGCGGGGAGTACTTGACTTTTATTTGTACTGGGTTATGCCCAGCAAAGAGAATTTTTTCACCCGGCTCCAGAAGTTTTCCCGCCAAACGATAGCCGATACCCTGAAAAACGGCATGCCCCCGTTGGACAAATATTCTAGGTACCTCCCCCCCGGGATGTCGACTTCATTTTAAATAGGAGAACATTACGACGAAATATGTTAGAACGAAGAAATGGTACTTGTTAGAAATGATTTATTATACAAGTATCTTGTACAAATCCCAGTTTGGAAATAAATATGCCTGGAATGAATGCAATAATCTAATTTATTTGTAGATAAATGATTAATTCCCTTAATTCGTAATTCGGGACTAATTCGTTATTTGTGACAAGCTGGCACATCAAAGCGCACTTGTAGGTAGTAATATAATGCTCGCGGGATGATGCCCAGTCTGCTCTGCATTGGCATTCTTAATTCAATTCAATTCAGTTCACTTAAGCTACTAGGTGTCCCCCAAAAGGTCCCCACGTTTGAAAAATACCAACATTTGATTTCAAGGCCAATCTTAAAATTTCGTTTTTTAGCAAGTAGATCAAGGACCAAAATATTTTCCCAGATGTAGGTTTATTTTGTGACAGGTTTAAACATTGGTAAATTTGGCTCGTTTTGGAGCTGCCTGTTTTTGAAGCATATTGCAAAAAGGCACATATGATTACCAAATTAATTATTATATGGATATTAGATTCTATGTCGCTTAAAGGGGCATAATGTTTCTCAATGTATCATTTTATACCCTTTAAGTAACGAGAGCAATTATTTATCATCTTTAAAAATCATTTGATAATTGACAAGACAGATCAAAAAGAATTTTAACGATAGGCTTAATGACAGAGTTTTTGTGATTTACTTTAACGGTGGGACTTGTCTGGGGGACTTTTTTGGTTCATACAAAGTTTGATCCATGCGCAAATCTGATTTTTACGTTTTTAGAAGAAGTTAGATGAGTTGCATAGCAAAATGTTCTAAAATTACACCTCCCTCGTTCGTTTGTTTGTTCATGCAATGAAAATGAAATGATCTGAGAAATTGCGTTATTTCATTTGAAGCTTATGTTTTATTGGTTTATTGCTTTGCTAAGGGCATCCTCATAGCTCGCAGAGCAAACTGGCACTTCAAAATAGCATTTATTGTTTAGATGTTTAGAAATATTTAGATTTTATCAATGTAATATGCTGTTAGATATTTGTTATATGTAAATTTTATGCATTAATTAGTCACTGACATCAGCACTTTGTAAGTACTTTCAACCAAAATATTGGATGCGTTTAGCTTTACATGATTTTTTTTACTGATTTTATCAATTTATGAAGCTTGGAGACAGAAACTTAGCTTTTGATGAATTTAGCGATAATTCCAAGTACCTAAGGTTGGATTTTTCAGGCTCTGGAACCCATATCATGCGGGCTGCCCCAACAATCCTTCACCAAAGTGTAGTCTGCACTTTGCGGAGGAGTGTTGAGGCTGCGCGTAGGCTATGGAACTGGTGGGACCCAAGGTAGGGCTAAGGACAGAGATTAAAGGGAATGTAAGCATATACAAGTGGCTCAAGCCATTTGAGGTCAAATTCTAGCCTATCAGATGTCAGTATTTCCTGTTGACAGAGATCAGCTACCCAAATATGGTTCGGCACGTGTCACAGCCCATTCTCTTTGCACGGCTATTTTTACCAAAGGCTTATATATGCTTAGATTCCCTTTAAATTTAAAAGTGTGTTTTGCTTCATGGCACTCTCTAATCAACATGCATGGTTTTATATCTGCAATATCCTAGAGGTGTCTGAAAAGTGGATATTTGGTTTCTCGAATGTGATCAAAACATCCTGAAAGTTGTTTTTCTTTTTGCTGCGGTATAAGCTGTGGCTATAATGTTGGGCAACATAAGCTTTCTGGGTTTGATAAGTCTTAAGGCTACTTACGGACGAAAACAGCAAGAAAGAGTGGAGACCGTCAGAGTGAGTTTATCAGTTTTTAGCAATAAAAAATTCCAAATCCGTAAGTTTATCCTCTAAAACCGAACGAAGAACAATTTTTGTCCCAAAAGTATCAAAGCACATGAATTTATAGCATTTCCAGTAATTCTACAGGGTGTCCCAAAAAAAATTGTGCCCCATTTGCCTGCAGGCTGTGACGAAACGGAAAAAGATCCTCGCCAAACCTGTGGATGATGTTGCTCTTCAGATGTTCAAATAA
Source organism: Aurelia aurita (assembly GCA_004194415.1). NCBI lineage: Eukaryota > Metazoa > Cnidaria > Scyphozoa > Semaeostomeae > Ulmaridae > Aurelia > Aurelia aurita. Next base: position 1,242,118 of record REGM01000021.1, on the reverse strand, counting down.
AATTTGCTACCATCCCCGTCAAAATCCGTTGAAAAATGATGGAGCTATGATCTTCAGAAGACCAAATTTGTCTGATGACTGAAACCAGCGGTCGGCCGTTTTGTCTTACTATTTTGCAGCGATAAACAGCTTCATGGATGAACCCAAATAGAATTTTCCAATGCCATAACTCTCGCAAAATCCAAATAATTATCAAGGAGTTCATTGACATTTTTGCGAGAGCTATGAAATTGGGGGCTGTTTCAGTTCATCCATGAAGCTGTTTATCGCTGCAAAATAGTAAGACAAAGTGGCCGACCGCTGGTTTCAGTCATCCGACAAATTTGGTCTTCTGAAGATCATAGCTCCATCATTTTTCAACGGATTCTTACGGGGATGGTAGCCATCTGAAGAGCAAGATCATCCAACAATTTAGCAATCTTTTCTGCGCAAAGCTTCCACAATTGTTGTCGCTTTTGCCATGTGCAGCTTTAACTAACCGGGTGTTAATTAAACCGACAGGAATTTGTGCCAAACCTGTTCTGCAAAAGCAAGAAGGTCCCATTGTTATCAATATCTTCGTATAGAAACTTTGGCATTTCAATGCTTTTCTCTGTAGCCTGCGCGCAGCCTGCGGAGGAGCGTTGAGGCTGGGCGCAGGCTATTTTCTCTGTAACCCGCCTTTCAAGCGACAATTATGTGTTGCAATGTTGCAAGCATTTTAGTGCCGATAAACAGAAATGTTTTTGAGTTTATTCAGAAACACTTATTAGTACTGTAATATACTAGATAAGTATCTATGGATGTAGAGAAATGTATACACACAATGGGGTAACACAATTTGGTAATTTAAAAAATCAAAACCAAAGTATGTCTTATACTTGTGAAAATATAATGAGCACAACGATAAAACTTCAATTTTTGTCTTTCTTATATTGCCCTTTCTTTGCCCATTTTCCGAGATTCTAAAACAGTTACAATTTACTGTTTCGATTTTCAATGAGTTCATAATGGATCAACCTGGTAGACATAAGATCATAAAAGCAACAACACGTATTTTTTTTTATAAGAAACTAAGAATTTGAGCCAGTACTGACAGTTTCTTAAAATTATCAGATTTTGAGTACTCAGAGGTTGTTACGAGTTTCTTAAAAGTTCGATAACAATCTTCATGTTTACGTCCTATATCCTCGTGAAAATTTCAAAACAAAGTTTTTTGAAGCCTTTCCAATGTTTAGGTTTTACTCAAGTACCTTCCAAGTAATATGATGCAGGAAACAAGTGAAAATGAAGTAAAAATATGATAAGGATTTGCTTTATTAAAATAAATACTTTCTTCCCTTATAGTTTCCCAGTACTGGAGTTTCTTATTTTTTTCACGATCTGATAGTCGAGTTTCTTATAAACGGTTTCTTATATTATAAAAAGAAATACGTGTAATTCCGCTTTGAAATTCAAAGTAACTAAAATCAACTGTCACTTTGAGTTGCAAGTTGTCGGCTGCGAGTTGTCGTTGCAAGTGCGAATGCCAAAAGCTAGGAAAAATTTCAATTACAAATATTTTTCGACGAAAGTGATGAAAAAGGAGGCAGAAATATCAAATTCGATCTCGGTATACCTTTTGTCCTCCCCAATTTGAAAAGTTATGCTCGCTACATTTTTGATCATATTGATTGATAGCCTTGCTCTTTCATGTAGACTTGGCAAACTTGCAGATAAAAGACCTGACATGGACTCTTTCATAAAGCGTAAGAAAAGCAAACAGATTTCGATTAGTGTTTGAGATAAATCCATTTTTTGGTACCAAGAACGGCAGACCCCAGTCCCACCCCAGTACCCAAATTATGCCTCCCCTTTCGTAGCCTGTGTTCCAGACCCCTTTCTTTTCTTTTCAAGGGGTCTGGAACACAAGCTACCCCTTTCATAGTAATGTGGAGGAGAATGACGTAGCCAAATTGTGAAGTTCGCGCCAAAATGAATGTTGTTGTTGCTGCTTCGTGCTTTGATGAAAGAGAACTCACTTTTGCATGCTGCTGATGTTTTGACTACTGTGCTGTGCTTGGCTGAAGAAATGAGTTTTGAACCATTTGTAGAAGGATGGGATTTTGTGGAAATACTTGGAGAAGGAGCTTATGGAGAGTAAGTATTGGAAAGAATGCATTTAGTAGATTGACCCTGAAAGAGATGGCTTCCAAACCCCAACTACTTTCTTTATTTTGGATTTTTTAGGCCCTTTTACAGGCAAAACATCCCAGAACATCCCCGGGAAAGAATAGGTAAAAAATAAGTTGACACAAAAACAACACATAAAATAGGTTGTCGGTAAGAATCCGTAAAGTAATGCACGAGTCAAATCGATACTCGGACATCCCCCCCAGGCCACCCCCGGGCATTTGACCATGTATATACGATCCCAGTGGCAGGGAATTTGAACCAAATATCAGAGGGTTTTATACCTTATTGGGCCATATATATGGCCAAATCTACATTTTAAGGCTGCAAGACCGGGGCATTTGATGGGAGTTCGCTAGCCAAGGGCGGGGAATTTGACCACCAAGAATGAAAAAAAATCGAATGCCCGGGGGGGATGTCCGGGTATCGATTTGACTTGTGCATAAAACAACATGACCAGATGTGAGACGTGCCCAGGGAGGGCCAGGGGCAGCCTGGGGGCACTAGGATTCTTGTTGGTAGGGGGTGCTGCCTGGACTGCAAAGAAGGCACCCATTTCCTTACCTAATTTCATGAAGAGACCCAAATCAATACCTTTTCTTGAACCCATTTCTATACCAACAAGCAAAATAAGTGATCATTTTGGCAAAATTGTGACCCAAGTCTTTTCCAAATTCAGCCAGGTCCAAATGTAGTATACTATGATGTCGTACTATACTACAATTATACTTTGATGTTGTACGCACATGATCATAGTATACTACGATAATAAAGTTTAAACAGGCCGTGCACTAAATGTAAGACATCAAAACAAAGGCCTAACATCTTACCTACAATCTACCATTGTAAAAAAATATTGATTGTTGACTTTTCCGTTGGCATAAAGAAATATGAAGAAATGTAGGAAATGTTTTCAAATGAGCTTGAAGATCTTGAAGTATACTACGACCTTCATAATAAAGTTGCAGTTTGTCGTAGTACACTACGATCAAGATCATCGTAGAATACTACGCTTGGACCAGACTTGCAAAACTGCAAATCTCTACCAAAACTGGAGAAGGCAGTGCTATCTACCATTCCTGAATTTTAGTCCCACCTACACTATTGTATATTCAAAGGAAGATATGAGCGCTCAGTTTAGGACAGGAAATCATTCTTCCAATTAAAGTTGTGCTTTTTTAGCACCAAGTGCTGGGATCACAGAAGTAGAGAAGACCTTTAAGTCTGCAACCCCTTGTCATGATGCTCAAGGGTTGTTATTGGGACTCAAACCCTGGCCGCCTGACTGTTCTGGCTGCAAAGTCAGTGGATTACAGCACTGTGCCAGAACAACAATTGTTGTTGCCCGATTTTGTATATGCATGGCTATGATGAAGGCTTAGCGCCGAAACTAAAAAAAAAAAAATTGGTTTCTATGCGTGGTGATAGGCCAGGGACTGTTCAAAGAAGTCAAATCAATAGCAGTAACTACAACAATTGTATTAAGGGGCTATACCAGGTGAAAAACTAAAAATTTTTTGAAATTTTTGCTTTTTGGGAAAAAATTTGTTCTAAGTGAAAATTTATCGAAAATTTTAAATCTGCCATCATTGATCCAATCAAAAGTCTCAGTTTTTTAGAAAAAAATGTTTTCTGTCTAGTGGTATTTCAAAACAACTGTTTCCTTCAGGATTTGGGTCCATTTCTGGGAGGTATTGAGCCAAAATGTCTCAAACTGACGTCCTTCGACCCCCTGAAAGAAGAGTGCTGTACAGCCTCGTAATCGTAAAGGGCAGCCTCTCTTCAAATAGCATCCATAGAAGCCAGAAAAACAAGATGGAAGACAAAACAAGTTGCAGTGTTGACGAGAAAAAACGAAAGCTCAGGAGCTAGGGGTTTTCAAAGAAGAAACAAGAAGCATCTTTACAATCTTTTATTGAAGGAACAATCAACACAGAGGTCAGGGGCAAAGATGGCTCTGTGTAAATGGAAGAGCCAAGATGTATGGAGCAATTGCATGCAAGTCACAAGTAGGCCTAACTCAAAACATCATGATGATCATCACTGTTTGTTGACAAACGAAACGACCAACAACATAAACAACCGACCAGGACATCAGGCATTCAAAAGACGAGTGATAACTATGGAACCACGTCCAAAGAAGCTAAGACATGAATACAAACTAAATCTTTTCCATAAAGAACTTAAAAACTGAAACCTTCACAAAACTAAGATATTG
>REGM01000021.1:1196118-1229725 GCA_004194415.1 Aurelia aurita | reverse complement strand
GTATTTTGTGAAACGCATTTGTTGTGCAGTTTTTAATTTTACCAAGTCTATTGTTGACTTATTCAATGTGCTTTAAGAATTTGCTTAGGCCAAAACGCCAAAGCTCTGGTTTGGAGGTGGAGGCAAATTTGTCCTTTGAAGATTAATATATCTACTCTCAAAGCACCAATGTCGACAAACAAGGTATCTATGTTCAAGTTAACTATCGAGTAATGTTTTAAAAATTGTTTGGGATTGATTCATGCTAAATTCTGATCGTTAGGGTCGACCAAATCTGTATACTTCTTTTTGGGACACCCGGTATATATCCTTGTGAATAATGCCATTTCTCGCAGTTTTATTTCTTCGACTTTTGACAAAGGTTACAAAGTTATGGTATTTAAATAAATGTATATAAATAAAACAAGATTTCCTAAAGTTGATTAGCTACTAGAACCCCCCCCAAAAAGGCAGTGGTTTTGTTATTAAGTGAATATTCCCTGTCACTCCCTGTCTTCAATCTTAGGCAAGATGGTGGGCAGTTTCCTACAAATTATAATCTCAATTTTTTATAAGTTTGAGAATATCTACCTAGTACAAAACCAGAACCTCATAAAGGATGTGACAGTGATAAGAATGAAATTATTTACTGCATGAAAACTTCTGTTGGCTCTCTGTTGGGATAGTTTCGAATTTGTGTACTATTCTCATCGCAATTTTTTATTTTATTAAAGTTCGAGGATATCAAGTACACAACCAGAACCTCGTTTGCATCATAATAATGGATATGATAGTGATGGGAATGAAAATGTTGAAAAAGAAAATGAATGGACTAATGTTTGCTTTTCACAACCAATTCACGTTGAAGATCTTATTTTGAGTCAAACGCAATCAACACCCGGTTCATCGCAGGTTTGTAAATAGTTATTTTCATATACTCGCACTAAAGCCTAATAAAACTTATGGCAGCATTACTTGAAAATACAACAGAGCAGGGGGATACATAGCTCCTGAGAGAGTCCCAAAATTGTTGTCTCAAACAACTTTTTCCTTTATATGGAGCCATGCATTTATCACGTCCGCAAAATTGCAGATTTTCAGACCCCTATCCCCTTGTCTTGTTTGATTACAATAGATCGCTGGACCCCCCACCTCCTCCACCGTCGTGCGGAAATCTTTAAATGTGTGGTCCCTATGTAGACAACAACGGTTGTGTTTGTCTTTTTAGTTCCTTTTTGTTTATTTATGTGAATTCGTCTAACTGCAGTTTCCGTCTGTGATATTCAAGATCTAGCATATCATGAAATAAAATGCAATAAAAAATGAAAAGTAACTTCTTGATAATTCTCCTTGCTCTAGAATGTCTTCATTTTCATAGAAGATCTAATTTTTAGGATATGTTTAATCTCGTAGAAAAATAAAAGTAAGATAAAGATTGGAAAGCAATATGNTTAAATGTGTGGTCCCTATGTAGACAACAACGGTTGTGTTTGTCTTTTTAGTTCCTTTTTGTTTATTTATGTGAATTCGTCTAACTGCAGTTTCCGTCTGTGATATTCAAGATCTAGCATATCATGAAATAAAATGCAATAAAAAATGAAAAGTAACTTCTTGATAATTCTCCTTGCTCTAGAATGTCTTCATTTTCATAGAAGATCTACTTTTTAGGATATGTTTAATCTCGTAGAAAAATAAAAGTAAGATAAAGATTGGAAAGCAATATGAATTATAAGATTATTTCGAGGTCCAACTTGGCATGCAGTTTTGTAAAGTGACCTTTGTACAATTATTTATTAAAACTTTTCAAGAAGAAATTAAATAAAATTGTATTTCTTTCGTAGAATCCAATTCAGCATCTTGCCAAGCGAATGACTCGGTTTAGTGTATCTTTAACCAATGAAGACTTCACAAGAAAACTTTGCAGCGTTTTGGATGATTTGAAATACAGTCATAAGACTTTACCACATGGTCAGGTAATTTATCCAATATTTTATTCTTCCAAAAAATTAACTCAAAGTTCGAAAACGAAAGCTATGGAAAACAGTCTAAAAAACGATGAAAATGACTTTACTTTCGAAAAATTAAGAAGTTATTTTCAGTGTGCCTTGGGAAAAGAAATCATCCTTAAAACAACAGAAATATTATAGGATATAACGACATTCGATAAGAGACAGCAGTTTTTTTTATAATCGTTCTCAGGGTCGTTTGTAAATGTAGGCAATCCCTTTTTTATTGTGTTAGGTTTGGACTCACTTTTGTTAGATTTGCTTCTCCAAGGTTTTACTTTCTGCTGTTGTTAGGATAACAAAGTATCACGTAAAATTATCTGAAAGCAGAGATGTTGAAGACAGAGGCATAGGGGGTACAGGATCACCTCCACGTTTTTAAAGTTCCCTATTTCAACCCTTTCTCTGCATTTTTAAAGATTTTAAAGTGCTCCTGCAGTTCTAAAAAGTGCCTTTCTGAAAGCTGTGTGCCTCACAACAGGAACTGCATCTCTGTCGGACACATCCAAGTTTTACTTGAATCTTCGTGGTCCTGAAACGTTTTTCAGTTTTGATTGCTGCAATGTTCTGTGAGCCATTGTACGACTTTCCATAAGGCTGTATATTTTTGACTAACCCAGTATTATTTGTAAACTTAAAATCATCTCTGTGTAGGCATTTGACCCCCATTTACATTTTTGTCTTTCTGCAGCTTTCCATATCTGTTGTTGATCGTCGCAAAAACCAATTACAGTTCCGTGTCAATTTGATTGAAATGAACAAAAAGCCTTTGCTTGCAGACTTCAGGCTTTGTAAGGTAAGCAGTTATGTATTTTAAGTCTATCTCAAATTAGCTGTCACGTGAGATTTGCGAAAACGCAAAATTACTTGTGCTAAACACTTAAATCGTTTTATTCGCGGACATTTTCATGTGACATCTAAATTGAGACAGACTTTATATTTTTTTAATATGCCTACCCTTGTTGATCCTAGGAAATCTAATTCTGCCTTCATGATCCTAGGAAATCTAATTTTGATTCTGTTAGAAGCATGGCTTTTTTTATAACTTTTAGCTTGAGAAATGAGCGACTTTTACTTGAATTACTGGGTATATCAGGAAATGTTTCAAATTTACAAAAATTACAGGATATCCAAACGCAAAGTTGTTTGAAATAATTTACTATTTTCTTCTCTAAAAAATAAATGAGTGTCCATTTTAATTTCAGAATCATTGCATTTTATATCAACTGTTTTTATGATAAGCAAAATATTTTATTTTTTTAAGCAAACTGTACATTAAGGGCAAATGATCGGCAAATCTAGGTTTTATCAAATCAAAACTTTGTAAATGGTTGCAGAGGTCAGGACAGACAATATATCATTGCAATGGATTACAAAAGTACGATTCATATGCAGAACAATCAATATTTACTAAAAACTAGGCCTTTACAGGTGTTTATCCAGCAGAAAAATAGTATTTGTCATCCTTCTTGTATTTCCTTTCTGGCAAAAAACATACATGTTCTAGCAAAAAGTATTTGAAGAGCTCCATTTGAGAATAACGTTAAATATGATAGTGACTGACTATGTTTGTTAAAGTGTTTATTTTGGCTTGATGAAGTTATTTCTTGTAAATTGACATATGCAAGTATTAATCAATTTTGACTTTTTTATTTCCAGGGAGATGGAATAGAATTCAAGCGTCACTTCAAAATATTGAGAGAGAAGCTTACAAAGTACATTGTCAGATAATGCGAAATTGCTTTGCGTAGGTAATGTCCTCAATAGACAATAACGCTAAAGATGGCGGCTCCAAGACTCTGTTGTGTTTTGCTGCAAAGCTTGCTGGTAAAAAGCTCCCTGACGACCACCTAACGACGTAAAAATTTCAGTCTGCCTTTTTGACAAGCTAGCTTGAATTCGAATCAACCTTGAATTCGAATGCAACATGGTTCGAAACAGTCGAAAGGAAACCTTTCCAAAGCAAAAAAAGTAAAGGTTTGATTCGAATTGAAGTTTTAATTAAAGATTCGCGTTCGAATTACAAATTTTCCTATTTGTTTACATTGATTACTTGTTCTGAATTTTACCACAGTAGCTAGTCGAGACGGCAGGCCAAGATTTGTATGTCGTTAGGTGGTCGTCAGGGAGATTTTTTACCAGCATGCTTTGCATGGCCGCCATCTTTAGCGTTGTTGTCTATTGGTGTGACATTTTGTGCTTGCATATGTCGGGTATAACAAAACCCTTTACCGTTTGAATATGTTCGTCAACATCCGTATGATTGCTGCAGTAAATGCTTTACAAGGTGGAAAATAGATGAAGTTAATTTCTTGTCAAACTATGAGAGAATTTCCGGAAAAAAACCTTGAAAACAGCAGTTGTTCAATTAAATACAATCTCATCAATTTTGAGAAAAAATCTCGAAAACAACATTGAAAAATGAGATAATATCTCGTCAATTTTGCTGACCGAAGCAACAGTGCAAGCAGCAGCTTACACTTTTAACACGGTTCACGAGTGAACTTCTGGTCGTCTCTCTTGATAATGTCCAATTGGCGCAAAAATTTGTGTTCATATAAATAGCCTCCCCCAATCGATTGACACGCAAATTAGCGACGTTTTCTGATTTTCAAGTAAACTAGCGTGCTTTTGTCTTTTTGCGACGCGAAATTTAAATTTCAAGACTTTTAGAACGGTCTTTAATACCCTGTTTTGTCCTTGAAAATGAAAGTACGTTCTGTACTTCAGGACTAGGCTTCTGAAGCAAAACTCACTCATTTGAACTTTTAGTTTTCAAAGAAAAAAGATGGTTCTCAGGTATTTAACTGAAGAAGAAGGTTTCGTCTTGGCCTTTTTAATAATACGTAAAAGGTAGCGTACAGGAAACAATACTTGGTTTGTATGATACAAGATGACACGCTAGCTGGCGTTGTTGTCCTGGTTTTGTGCGCTCAATTTTGCAATTTCTTATTTCCGTAGAACTTTTAAATTCTTGAATAGAAATATTAGTTAAATATATGTTCTTTGATAGAGTATGTATTCATCTTAGATATTTAATGTTTTTCAAATTGTTTTGTTGGTAAGATAAATAAATGTTACAGAAAACTTTATTAATTTTGTTTCCTGTACTTCTTTGCACAAGTGGAGAGCACGAGGTTTATTATTTTCAAATACAGTTTTATTCAGACTGTAGACTTGCTCCAAGTGTATTCTGTCGTCTATCAGCGCTCAAAGAACATAACGACCTCTGCGGGGACGTAAGCCTTAAAGAGGATGCTGCGAGGGACGCCCCCGCAGAGGTCATTTTGTTCTTTGAACGCTGATAGACCATGGAATAGACTTTGAGCAAGTCTATTCAAAGCGCCGTGCAGTGACACTGCAACAGATTCCAGAAGTCATCTCAAATCTATTAATTATTGCAAACATCAAATGCAAGGATTGTGCTCACTCATAATTGATAATCAATTTGATACAAGTGTGTCTTTATAAGTAACAAAAATGGCGATTTAGTATATAAATCTGTCGATATGCAGTGAATGTTGCAAGTAAAGGACTTTACCAGTTTGATGCTTCCAGTATTGTTGTTTTAGATAGGGATCGTGAAGGGATACAAGGGAACTGGGGTCACTTAAAATGGTGCAACGAAACTAGGATTCTTTATACTCTCAACAATGATGGGCTGGCGATGCCATTTTAAACACTTCAAAAAGGGACTGGGATTTCCGCAATATATGACCGGGGAAATGGGATTATGGATCTATTAAAGAATTTATAGCAAACACAATTAATGAATATATTAGATTTGGCAAAAACTTGCCACGGATATCTCTTACATTGATCATTAACATCTACTTGCAATCACATCTACTTGCAACGGTTTCACTGCAAACGTATGCTAACACAAATTTAAAAGCGTAAATTACTAATCTAATACAAATTGTCCACATTGTTTGTTTGGAAACATACAACTCTTTCTATACCTAAGCAAATAAACGAAGATATACACTTTAATGTCTTTGGCAGCACGTACTGTTACGTTTACTATCTAAAAACTAAAATCAATACAAAATTTTGAACACAACAAGGAATAAAACTGCAACAATACTTTCTTAAGAAGCAAAACATGTGGCAATGGTTGTTTTTAAGCAGACTGAAATGATTAAGAAGGTGCAGGAAATAAACTGCGCTATGACATGCTTTCTAGAGCCCCTGGCCAGAAGCCAATTTATTAGAAATCGTTCATGTAACTCCTTGGCAGGTAGACTTACTACACTCGTCCCAATGCTTTCACTCTGTTCCTTTCTTAAAGCGGAGGAGCATAAAATCTCGGTTCCTTGTTGTTGCTGTTGTTTTGAAATAGCGATAACTAGGAGGACTCTGTTATGTTGCGAGTACTTCACAGGAGAGTTTGATAGAAATTTTTCAGCAAGCATCAAACAAGATTTTTATCTGAATGCCAGGTATATAAATGACTTACTCGTATACGGTTATTAGTATCTGGCATTATCGACCAAAGGTATATGCAAGTTGTAGATACATTAGTACGAAAGGTCTTCCTTCGAAAGGTCTTATTACGACCATTTGTACAAATCACCAATCTTTCAAATGATGCTTTGGCGCAGCTTTTGTTATATGGTGATCAAGACCTTTCAAATGACTTGAACAGAAATATACTCGAAATGACTTTACGTTTCATCCACGAAACTGGTCGGTTTGATTAAGATCTTTTGAAACTTCAGTACTAAGCAGCCACCAAGTCCCTTAACGTAAATGTTCCTTTTCTTTGTAAATTTCTGTTTCACATTAGATGTCAGGCATTGTTTCCAAAATGCCAAGAACGAGTTTGCGCTCGTGTTCAATACTTCATCCACCACAACCCTGACCTGACATCTAATGCCAGACAGAATCTAGTATAGTATCCATTAGTTTTAATCGTTAGTAGTGTAGTTTATATGTTTTAGCATTTATCAGTATTTAATCGTTTAGGGGTAACATATTTGTAGTTGTATACTTATTTGTAATCTAGTTGCATGTTTTATGTAATGGCCGGGGGGTAGTCATAGTCTTTTGCTCTCCCTGGTATCGTCCCTGTAGTGTTGTGAAGTTGTATAGTAATTAGAAGGTATAGTAGGTAGTAACATGTATTGTAAAATTTTAGATGAATATAAAAAAAAAAAAAGGTCTTCCTTCCGAAAGGTCTTACATGTCTGTCAGCAAAATCTACTGAAATCTTCATGCTTGATGTGTTATTGCCCTCCTTTGCTCTCTATGGAAACTTGACTAAAATCTCTTCACCTTGCCACTCGTTGTCTCTTTCATTGCTTCGACACCTCACCTCACCTTCGATTACATTAGATACATTGCACTCCTTACAAACTTTATACATGAACCTAACAACTAAGAAATACAAATCCTACATAAAACCTACTTGGTTGCAGTTAAACGTGCTTCAAAGAACTGATTTAAATAGTTTCAAGTAAGTCATTAAACTTGATTTTGTGTAAGGAACTCACCAACTTTGTCTATAATCTCACTCGTAATTGCAACTGCTTCATCTGCCATATTGCGTGTGTAATGGTCATGAGGTATCTTTGGAAATTGCCACCTATCAGGGTATCTCAATTTACTTGAGCTGCCTAGCAACTGTTCCAGCCTCGATGCCAGTGTTTGAATGCCATCAATTTCGAGATCAGAGACCAGATTCCTTAGATTGTGATCCATACTCTTGTCGGCATTTATTGCGAACAAAGCAGCCTTCAACGCCTTCTCTGCTGCCTAAAAATTAAAAGAAAGCATCTTTCAATACAAATTAGCACAGGCAACCTATTTTGATTGGCTGACGGATTAAAAACAAGTGCACAAATTTGGCCAATCATATTGCGTGAAAGCAAAACAAACGCAAACTTAGGCCCACTTTGCACTTTCTTACCATCATTCTTTGAAGTAAGTAGATTTTTGACCCACAATTTGTCCTATCCCATACATGATCAAATTTTGTGATAAAATAAACTGTTGACATAAAATCTGCAGCAAAATTTCTGAATAAAATGAACAAGAAACGAAACATTACCTGGTGACATTTGAAGCATTGCCATTCAAAATATTCATTTGTTCTGTACGTTTTTGCTGCATCAAAATCAAACTTCGCTTGTCGATACCATCTTTTTGCTTCATGGGGCTGGGGATTGCTGTTGGCTCTCCATTGGGGGCACCCCCTCCAAAACGACCCTCCTCCTGGTCGTGGTCCACTTCGATATTGCTGTTTGAAATTATTATTCTGTCTCGTTTCTCTGTCCCATGTGTTAAAACAATCATTCCAGTTGCTTGCTGGAGAAGGACGTCCCCCGTCTTCTTCGTCTAAAAGATCTTCATTATTCTCCATTCTTCTGATCTGACTCACCAGAAACTGAAAAACTTTGTTGAAGAATTCAGGCCGGTCTTCATGCTTATCAGGATGCCATTTACGATACAATCTCTTGATGAAAAGTCTTCTTTTATCACATTCGAGTAACTTTGTCTCCTGCAAACATTTGATTATTTCTGTCTTTGCCTCTTCATATGTGACACCAATCAGGGGGTCAATCGTTGAGTTTGAGTCACCACTATCCACTACGGTGGCCAGTGCTCCGGCTTCATTCCGACTGAATTTGTAGACCTGGAAATATTCAACCTTAAGCATTTCACCTTCACCAATGCAGACCTCATACCGGTAGTTATGAATGCTGTGATTTGAATCCTCATACTCTTGGATCTTGCGTCGGACGATTGCATAAATAAATACCGATTCATGGCTCTCTGGGTCTTCGGCTTCATAAGCGACGAATTCCCCAACATCGTATTCTTCAAAAATGTTATTCAGCATCCAGTGTAATTCAGTTGGGACGAAATCTCCTGGCTTCGGGGTGTGATTTCCAAAGGATTCTTCACTTTCGTTGTTCATTGTTGTATCACGGCGTATGCCTACAGCATCCAAAAATTTCATCATTTGCTTTGGAGACATGTTCAGTAGCATTGGTATCAGGGTTGCAGACTCGGTTGTCGTGATAACTGCATGCAATTTGTTTACTAATTCCCTTGCAATAGTTGTAGATAGAAGTAACTTTTCTTCTGATGAAATTTCTGTGATATTGACGACCAATAAGTCATTCTCTTTTATGATGAAACATGGCTTTTCCTCTCGGCTTTCAGGAATTTCTTCATCTTTAAACAGCAAGATAGTTTCAATCTTGTCAAGAGTTCTTATTTCGATGCGAGTAAGTACTTCGTGTAATACTTTCTTACTATTTTCATCATCATGAGGTTGGCCCTCATTAATATGAAGCCTCCATAAACTATCTCGGAATTCTCTCGATTGAATGCTTGTTAGTAAGGTTTCAGCAACTTCTCCATTTCTAATCATCTGTGCTGCAATCATTTCCTCTTTGATTAAATCACTTAATGGCTTTGGGCGCAATCTCTCAGGAAGCTTTTTGACAAGGATACGGAGATCCCTTTCCTCTTCCTCGGCGCTGGCAGTCTCACTTTTGTACACAAGGCAAGGTTGCTCAAATTTCTGAAGCCTCAAAAATTTACTCATATCATCAATGTATATCATTTCATGTGATTCCCTTAGGTCGTGCACCTTTGTATTCGAAAAGCTGGCTGATGGGAGGTACAGAGTCTTGATAGTATGAATGCTTCGTTGATCCGTCACAGCAACCCCCAAATGGCCAACAGCACGATGAGCTAACGTAGCAGCCTTTTCATCCATGCAATTTCCCTGCAACTCATCCGCAATCTTTGCCAATACTGTAGCAAGTTGGATACTGCTTGGTTTTTCTGTCACGCCAATCGATTTGAACCAGTCGAAGTATTTTCCAAAATAGATCCCCACAGTCCAGAGATATGGCTTCAAATCAACATCATTGGCCAGTGTTGCGTCACAAGGTTTGACAAGTATGTGGTAGTTAGAGCCACGTATCAATACAGACTCATGATTTTTAAGATCTTGTGTCGAGTACCTCTCCCGTGAAAGAAAATCGTACGTAGCTTCAACAATTTCATTGACTGTATCCTTTAGAATGACTTTCTTCTTTCCATTGACTTTGACTTTGTCCTCTTCTATAAGCACTGTGTCGTCTGCTATTTTCATGTGAAGCCTATGTGTCAACTTTTCACTTTGAATGACACAAATGAAGTTGCGCGCTACCAGCTCTGAGGATATCTCGAATTTAATGCCAATTGCTTTTCTTGAGTAGTAGCTGTAGCTTAAATGATCTTGCACGTAACTTGGGAGTATGGCTGCAACTGCCCAAATCCTTGCTACATTATCATAGGATACACGAAAAGAATCCATGAAACAGATTTTTGAATTTGCTTCAACGAAAGCGGGTACTACTGCAGCAAACTTTTCTGGCACTGCATCTGCAAACAAATAATTCACTTGGGCAACCGATCGCATGAAGTAGGCATCATCCTTCAGTCCATCGGTAGAAAACAAGTACCTCACGAGGGCGTCTGATTTCTTCCAGCTCTTTTCTGAAATGCTAGATTCTTCCACTTCCCTTGCAAATTCCAAATATTTCTCTGAAGTAACTTTAGTAACTAGGCCCAGCTTCTTTAAAAACAGCATCCATTCATCGCTTTTTTCGTATTTCTCTGGAGGAAAGCAGCTCTTTGGTAAAAACAAAAGAAAGACAGCATTTCTGTAATCGAATAACTCTTTCGCTCTAAAAAGTTTGCCAGCAGAGAGCAAAAATGGGATTTCAGCTAACTTTTCAAAAAGTGGGCAAGGCTTTGGCTCATTGCCCCTCTCTTTTTCCTTTACGCAATCATGAGATTTATGACTTTCCCTGTTCCTTATANAATGCTAGATTCTTCCACTTCCCTTGCAAATTCCAAATATTTCTCTGAAGTAACTTTAGTAACTAGGCCCAGCTTCTTTAAAAACAGCATCCATTCATCGCTTTTTTCGTATTTCTCTGGAGGAAAGCAGCTCTTTGGTAAAAACAAAAGAAAGACAGCATTTCTGTAATCGAATAACTCTTTCGCTCTAAAAAGTTTGCCAGCAGAGAGCAAAAATGGGATTTCAGCTAACTTTTCAAAAAGTGGGCAAGGCTTTGGCTCATTGCCCCTCTCTTTTTCCTTTACGCAATCATGAGATTTATGACTTTCCCTGTTCCTTATATAAACAAGATGTTCGTGGCGATCGTCGTCTGTCATCCAGGCAAAACTTGGGAAAATGTATTCTTCGTACAACAGCAAATCATTAGCTTGGATAAATCCTAGGGTGTGGTACAATACCCTTAGGCCGGCATTTTCTTTGCAAACAATAACTCCAGATTCCCTCATACAGATTTCACTTCCCTCAGAAGGCACTCCATTTGGTGGGATAATGACCTCTTTATCACAGACTGAATAAGGCATTCCATTGACTGCGTTGAAAATCTTCAGTGACCTGATCTGTTGAAGCATCTCTTCATCCCATTTGATGTCCTTGCCATTCAGCCGTTCCAAAAGTTTGTCACGTTGGGGATGACTGATTTTCTCAAAGCATCCTCTGTCTTTCAAAGATTGCATGTACAATGCATACAGGAAGGATTTGGGCTCAGAAACAGAAGCTACGATTTCTCTGATAAATTTTTCGTTGGGATCTTCGATGTAAGGCAATCCAGGTTCAATTGGATGATATCGACGCAAAAGTGTGCAATTGATCATCAGGATTCCAACTTCATCCAGAATCTCAGATATTTGATAATCTCTATTGCATAATGATTTGCAATACTTCACAGGCACTAGAACTCTCTGCAGAGGATGTCTCAATGTATCTGTATCGTTTCCTTTAAGACGTCTCTCTGCTGGCAACAAACACCAATCCGACAAAGGCTGCAAAAGTTGCATCGTTAATTTCTTTCTTCTTTCTTCCGCTTTTGTTTTATCTGCTTGTAGATCCCTTTTCTTGCCATGATCAGCTCCATCTTTCTCTATTTCCAGTTGCTTTCTTTCGTTTTCGTAACAAAGCCTTTGGCATTCATTGCACAGAAATGTCCAAACTGTCTTTAACCAGGCTTTTGAAGGCAATTTTTCCTCAACATAAGGAATCTCATAAAAAAGTTCTGTTACTTTGAGTACTTTACATGCATCATCTTCGTTCAGAGCAGCAACTAAATCTTCGATCTTGAATCTCATTAAAGGCACCTTAAGTGCTTCCATATTATTAGCTTGATAATTGTCGATGGCTTTTTTAAGAATTGACTTTATGTCGTAATGCAAGCAAACACTTTTCTTTGATGTGAAGATGTCTGAAATTGTATCAACAAATATTGGATTGCAACTGTCAAACGTGCCAAGCATGTTGTCCCCTGTCACCAGGAGAGGAAGGCCATCTNGTCTTTAACCAGGCTTTTGAAGGCAATGTTTCCTCTACATAAGAAATCTCATAGACATGCTCTGTTACTTTGAGTACGTTACATGCAACATCTTCGTTCAGAGCAGCAACTAAATCTTTGATCTTGAATCTCTTTAAAGGCACCTCCACTGCTTCCACATTATTAGCTTGATAATTGTGGATGGCTTTTTTAAGAATTGACTTTATGTCGTAATGCAAGCAAACACTTTTCTTTGATGTGAAAATGTCTGAAATTGTATCAACAAATATTGGATTGCAACCGTCAAACGTGCCAAGCATGTTATCCCCTGTCACCAGGAGAGGAAGGCCATCCAATTCTTCAAGACTTTGTATTTCACAAAACTTAAGGACATTGCAGATCATCGTAATCTTTTCTCCTTTCAGCTTCTTATTGGAAACAGAATCTAGCTTTCTTTTCATTTGCAAGTACTCTCGTGTTGATTGGGGGGTGAGTTTTGCAAGCGGTTTTTCTGCTCTTTCAAACGCCTCTTGAATATGCTTTGGAATGTTGAATATGTTCATTCCTTCCTTCAGTAATAGATCCAAAATGGACCTGATCTTTTTGATCCAAACCGCTGACACATCTCGTGGTATTGATGTGGCAGCTGCTTCTTCGATGGTGAAATCTGGAACAAAAAACTTGGCAGCCGTTGTCAATGTTGGAGCGAACCATTCCGGTTTCACAGCTTCAGCAATTTCGCTGTGACGTGGTCTTAGCACAGGCAGAATTAGGGCCTCGGGGTCAGACAATACTTGGTACAGCCTTCTTTTCAGTGCAGAATTGTATTCGTCATCTTTCTCAGACCAGGAAGGGAACACTTTGAAGTAGCTGTGCAGTTCCCCTGGATAAAAACACTTTGTCTTGTCTCTTGGGGACATCTCATCAGGAGGCTTATTGTGTGGATGATCTTTGCTTTCAAAACGTTGACGAGCATTGCTAGTAGCCAACGCTTCATGTGTATTTGGTCTTCCTGAAATGTTATTTCCTTTATTGACACTTTCTGGCGCTTGGTTTGATGGATCAGCGACGCCCCCACCTGGATACGTCTTGGAAACAACCTCATTGATAGCACCTTTCTTGAAGTGGATCTTGATCGCGTGAGCTCTTATCCTTATGTAGTCAGCATAACACGGTGCGACGCAATCTTCTAGCAAGTAGTTGTTCCAGTCTCGTTGAAAACTATCATTCTTTGTTGACCAAAGGCGATGTCGACTTTCGTGCTCAAGAATAAACTGGCCATTAATGTTCACCGGCAAATTTGTTTTGAATGTTAAAGGCAACAAGCAGAAGTATCTGCCATGATGAGAACCATCGTCGATTTTACCAAAGCTCTTGCCACTCTTGCTTGAACTTTCACAACATGCAATACCACCAACAGGTAGGCAAGAAATTTTGTCAAAACCATGATCTCTAACTGATTCTGGAACATTCTTTGTTGATCCAACTTTTTGGATAACTTGCCACTTTTCACACAATTTCGTCGAATCACTTATCTGCAAGGTGTAAGGCTTACAGGGAAAAGCTTCCAAATAGCTTTCATTTTCTCTCAACGATTTCGAAACAGTTTCCAACTCTTTTGACAACAAATGTTTTTGAAGTTTCGAAGTTGCATCACATTCTATTTTGACGGAATAGATTTCTTTTATAGCCCCTGTTTTTTCGTCAATTTCTGATATCTTAACTTTCTCAATATAGTTCAGAAATATTACGCTTGACATCAACTTGTGTCGGAAGCTCTCGAGCATTTTCTTTACTGTGTCTACACTCATTTCTTTGTTTGATATTTCTGAGCTTTTTGCCATCTCTGCATTTCTTAGTGGCAGTCTAAACAGTGTGGTGGGTCCATCTTTCAACTTATCCAATAAGAATGAAGAATGAATGTCGGTGTATGTCTCTTTCAGGTTTTCGACCGCATTTACAATTTTTCTTCCAGGGGTTTCCCTTGTCGCTCCTTCAAAATATTTGGCATGAGGATCAAATAAACATAACATGTCTTCCCCATCGATTGACGTCAGCAATGATGGTGCGTCAGTGAGGTGATAAACGACATTAAATCCCACTCCATATTTTCCAGTTGTGAAAACATCCTCTGTCTTGCTACCTTCACCTAGCCTTTGTATTCCAGTCAAGTCTTCGGGACGGAAAACCCCATTGTTCCGAATCAACAAAGCAGGACCTTGCAATGGCTCCCATTCATCACAGAATATTTTCTTACATCCATGGTTTCTTGTGTCTAAAATGAAGTGAACTTCGCTGGCTTGTGCATCATCAGCATTTTGCAACATCTCGTTCATTATTTGATCATCAACGCAATAACTATCTAAGATTTTCCTAAGACGAACTGTGAGGCTTTCATGCTGTCCAAAAGGAAGGCCTATTGAGTTTTTCTGAAAGTGATCAGATCGCGATTCTTTGGCGCCAAGGGAAAAAGCTAGTTTACTGGGAATAACTGGATGGACGTAAATCGTGTCGTCTCGTTTTGGGATCCAAGGATGGCTGTTGATGCAAACTTTTGAAGCATTTCGTAAAACTCCATTTGAATCCGGCATGTATATCTCCTGATCCAATGGGGATTCCTCGTTGAGGGGGGATTCCTCTCTTAGTGTCTCCTTGATGAATTCCAAAAAACTGCGGCAAAGCTTCAAATTTTTCTTTGATAGCTTGCTTTCTTTAAACTTTTCTTTCATCGCATGCAGTGCTGACGAGTAATCTTCACAACTGAATTCTCTTCTTACGCCGATCTTCTTCATCAAAGCTACAAAATTAGTAGAGTACTCCTCGGGGAGTTGGTAAAGGTATGGCCTCGCATCGAAGCTGAGCTCAAATGACACAAAAGCTGGCTTTACGAGACGTCTGTCAATCAGAATTGTTGGTGAGCATTTTAAGAACTCAGTGATGTCCTCTGGCATGTCTTTCAAGTGCTTTTGAAGAAATTCGTATATCTCGGAGAAAATTTCTTTTGCTTGTTGGGGAAGCTGTCCGTTGACTTGGCTGAGCTGTTTTGCTTGTGCCACAATATGCTTTAAGGTAACCTGTTCTTTAACCTGCAAGGCATTTGATAATTCCTGACCCAAAGGGCCGCATCCCGTTTCCACACTTTCATCGACAACGGCTGAATGGCATCCTATAAGCAATGAATGCTTCATAACAAATGGCTCGGACGGTGGCAAGAATCTGTCAACGTTTTCCCCTTCCCATGGGAGGGGATGCCATTTTGTTGGTTCCTTGCGAAGAGGCAAAAATGGAATCGTCTGCAGTTGATTGCCTGATTTTTTGTCCGGTGACTTCCTAATCTTCTTGTTTAAAAGATTAACGAGCATCTTGGATCTGATTCTTGCATCGTCATGTGATTTCTTGGCCAGGGTTTTGACGGTAGCAGCTCTTTCTTTGAAGGTACTCATTGGAATATCTTCGGAAACCATGCCAAGGTGTAGAAGCCTGTTTCTGAGGTGGTCTTCTTGAAACTCATTAGCAGGAAATACCTCTTCTTCTGTGAAAAACAGATCCTTTGCCTCACTCGCATAATCGATCAGGTCACTTGGTGATTTCAAGGCACCGGAAGGCATCGTGGGAATGCATTTCGAAGTTCGCAGTAGATCATCGTCAGCACAATTCAGAAGTGCATATTTGGTGATGGTATCACGTGCCGTGGAAGGCAGGTGAGAATTCTCAACATTTGCCATGAAAATTTTGAAAAACTCCTGCTTTTTAATGGATTGCTTCTCGACATTTTTCCCAAATCCAACATTAGAGATACTATCCTTCACTATCTTTGGCATTTCAACAAACTTTCTTTCTGGCATCAATATCTTGCAGATGGTGATAATACTATCTTTCATATCTTCATCTTCCAAAAACTCTTCTTCGAAGAGAACCATCTCATTCCAACAGCACCATTGCTTCCCATTCATTGGCAATAATCTGACCTGACCCCCAATCAATTTAGAATAAAATCCTCTGGTCATTGTGGAAAGGCATGAGTTGCTATTTTCCGCTGTCTGACAGGGCCATAATGCAAACCATTCTTCAGCGCTTCCATTCCATTTATTCAACACATATTCTAATGTTGATAAATATGCCTTTGCCACTGGCCCTTTCATTAACAACCTGTTCCATTTCGGTCCCTCCATATCTGAATCCTTGTCATCTTCACTGATCTCTTGAAGAGCTTGCCTGTTTGCTGTGACTGCGAAACTTCCATTTAGATGGACTGGAAAATCAGTGGTGATTGGCAACGGAACATGACAAAAGACGTGTCCTTTATCTGCATCACAGTCAAGCGGCACAGCTCGCAACTTGCTGTCTTCAGAAAACAGCTTCATGGCGACAGAAGCAGAAGGGTTCAGGCCAGCAGACTTGACAGCAAAATCGAAGCAGTCATTCGAGTCGATGTGCGAAGTGATTAGCCATGTGTCCTTGCCTTGAAATGAGTTGAAGTCATTTACAAACAGCCTAGCTGATCGCGATAACCGTCTCTCCACTCTAACATCAACATGACACAACAATTCTTTTGCAGGTTTCTTCCCAATCTTGACAATTTCTGCTGCCTTTGTCAAGATGTTTACACAGTCTTCCTCCGATTTGTTCTGCGATGATAATGGTCTCACAACTTTAATGGCTTTCTCCATCGAAAAGACCTCAATCATATCAGTGGCTGGATTGGAGTTGTCGGCAAGATGGTAAACAGAAAGACGGGAAACATTCTGTGTGAACAAGAGCAGCCTCCCTGCCCCTTCTAACAGCTTGCAAATGAACTTCTTCATCTCTCTGTTGTCGTAGGCAAGGTCTTTTATCTCACTACGAGGTGCTTGCTTTGTTGTCCTCAATGGAAAACGAAACAGGGTGCCATCAAAACAATCAGTTGAGTTGCTGGGGTTAAATAATAGGTCAAAGATACCATCATACGGCTTCCACTGGTCTTGATAAAGCTTCACAGCTTGTTTGTTTCTAAGCTTCAATTTAATTCCTGGTTGGCTGGGATTTTTGATGTGCTCTCCAAGATAACTGGTGTGAGGGTCAAGCAAGACCATGCTCTCATTGCTAACCAGACTCGGCAGATCAGTTAAGTTGTAAACAGAGTTGAATCCGAGACCAAATTTGCCAATTTTATCAGCCTTTTCTTTCTTTGTAGCTCCATGCAACTTCGTAAGATTGGAGAAATCTTCGTCTGTGAAAATGGCGTCGTTGTAAACCCATAAAGCGGGTCCTTGAAAGCCTCTCATGTCAGGAGTCAAGAGACTGGCTTGGGCATCTTTGTTTCGTCTTTCATCATACAAAAACTTGATCTCTGTTGCTCCAGCATCGTCTGCATTTTGTAGCAACTCTTTGGGGATAGCGAACCCATCTCTGTAGTCTTCAAGGAGACGATTTAATCGAGTTGTGAGTGGTTCATGTTGTCCATATTGCTCAAACATGAGTTCTTCAGCATCAAGGACATGGGAATGAAACTCCTTTAATTCAAATTTATCAGCCATCGCTTGGGAAATAATTTGATGTGTCAGTCTATCTTCTGCGCTCGACCCACTGTCAAAATATTCCCTTGGATTTATGTTGAGCCCGAAATGCTTCGCATAGACACAGTTCTTTCGTGGTGTTAGTTCGATTAGATTGCTCTCATTTGATCGTGTTGGTAAGAGCAAGGCTTCAATGTCATCTTCATCTAGCTCTCTTTGACACAGCTCCTGTAAAATCTCTTCAATCAATTTGATGTCCCTGCGATCATGACTTGGGTTAATACCACACGACTCTCTTTCGTATTTTGCTTTGATCATTTGCAATACTGATACGAGGCACATGTAACTGTCTTCTGCAAAAGCACCTTGCTCCAAAAACATTTCTTTGAAGTAAAGCATTTCATCTGGAATGGCAAACACATATGGTTTTAGATCGATGAAATTTTTACCAGAATTGATGACAATCTGAGAAGGCTTGACAAATCCGCACCCGTTCCATGCCCAATGCGGTAATGAACTCAGCACACAAGAGAGAGCTAACATGTTGTAAGGTGACATGAATCTGTAGATTTTATCCAAAACGTTCACAAATGCTTGTTTTTCTGTGCTGTCGTAGCTAGAAGTCACAGTGCCAAGCTGCTTAAGGACGTCATGGATACTTGGTTTCTTCTCTTGGCCATGTTGTAAAACATTTATTGATCGCTTCGTGACAGGATGTGAGGCGCCCACGAGGAAAGCATTGCTCTCGTGAAATATGTGAGTTGGACTTTGAAATATCTCACCAGATTCTTCTGGATGCCAAGGCAGTGATCGCGGGTAGAAAGCTGGTCGTTCTTGTAAAACTTCGATCCATTTTCGTTGTTGTATTTGTGCGACAACAGATCGGTTGCTTGGGAGGAGCTGTGGATGTTCATTGAACAGTTGAAGCAGGGCTGCAGACTGTTCTATACCTTGTTCTTTGTTATCCAGTGGAGCTGTTCCTTCTATTTGAGATATGACATCCAAGATTTCCTGCTCTTTTATATCTGCGGCACTTCTTAATCCCAAACGACGCAGTATGTCGATGTACTTCTTGTAGCCGCGAGGGGGGAAACACGAGAGAGATTTGAAAATCTTCAAAGCTAGTAGATCTGTTGGATCAAACAAAGCATTTGCTGTCTTCCTTCCAGGGAGAAACTCTATTTTACGAAGCTGATTAACTACGCCTTCCACTCGAGCCCTTGAATTTTCCATGTTGTCTTCTTGAAACAGCGTTTGGACATACCCCAGGATAACATCAATGAGCTGATCAGAATTCATCCCCATTTGGACATTTCGTGATAATTCCGGTATTAGAAAAAGAGCAACGAGGTCAATAATACTGAGGAGCTTCGCTCCTAGCTTCTGAGCAAGTTTCTTCTGATCAGAATTTTCCAGCATCTGCTTGTCCGGGATGATTCTTAGATTCTTTGGGGCTATGAAACCAGTAGTGGCAATAGAAACATGCCAGTTCCTTCTAAATACCTTAAATATGGGCAATGATTGTAACATTTCTCTTTCCGTGTTGTCAGGCTCTCGGTTTTGTAATGCTTTACTGAAGATTTCAACAAGTTTTTCTTTCATCTGAGGATTACATTGCGTTTCAACTTCTTTGCAAATCTGTTTAAGTTTCTTCTTGTATATGTTGATGAATATTTTCAAAAGATCTTCTGGTTTGCATCTGTAGATGTAGGTNATCAGAATTTTCCAGCATCTGCTTGTCCGGGATGATTCTTAGATTCTTTGGGGCTATGAAACCAGTAGTGGCAATAGAAACATGCCAGTTCCTTCTAAATACCTTAAATATGGGCAATGATTGTAACATTTCTCTTTCCGTGTTGTCAGGCTCTCGGTTTTGTAATGCTTTACTGAAGATTTCAACAAGTTTTTCTTTCATCTGAGGATTACATTGCGTTTCAACTTCTTTGCAAATCTGTTTAAGTTTCTTCTTGTATATGTTGATGAATATTTTCAAAAGATCTTCTGGTTTGCACCTGTAGATGTAGGTCCCCATTATGCTCCACTTGTGAATGATACAATCGGGCAGGTCATGGATCAAAGTGCAGCCAAGGCCAGTTAAAACCTCCTGCAATTCTGCATTGACCACATTCGGGTTGTCTAAGTAGAGAAGCGTTGAATTTTCTTCCAAGCGAGCAAGGTCCACATTTTTCGTGTTTCTTGAATAATTCAAAGGTATTAGCAACATGCCCTCGGTATCTGATATTGCCACTTTGTGCTTTGTGATGTACTCCCAAAATTGTATAAGCCATGTACTTGGGGCTGATGGGTGCTGTTTTAGAAGGAACGCCAATCCTGACCTTGTTGCCCACGAGGATTGCATCTTTTTAATGAGTCTGATCATGGATGACGAATCAAGCAAACGCAGCTGACACACTTCTACAAGAAAAGTAAGAATTTCGAAAATATAGTACACTCAAATTACGAATTCGTTTCATCAGAAATTATCTGATTTCTGACGAGGCAAAAGCGAAATGTAATATGAGTGTACTACATTTTATTACATTTATATAGTTAATAGAAAAGAGTTTATGATTTATAATCTAGAAAAAAGGTATAAGCATAAAAGTGATGGGTGCGGTGTGCCAAAAGTGCTTTGCCTACTTGATCGTCCTTTTGTAGATTTGAATGCATTTGAAAGAATAGTTAGGTCTTATACATACACGTAATTTTATATAAGAAACTAAGAACTTGAGACAGTACTTAAATTTTCTTAAAGTCATCAGATTTTGAGTATTCAAGAGTTTCCTACGAGCTTCATATCAATCTTCATGTTTACTTCTTGCGCCCTCGTGAACATTTCAATTAATGAAGTTTTTTAAGCCACGCCAAGTAATATGATAAAGGAAACAAGTGAAAATAAACTGGAGTTTCTTAATTTTTTAGCAATCTGACAGTTGAGTTTCTTATAGAGTTTCTTATAAAAAATACGTGCATTTCACATAGCCATAAGAAGTGGTAGATGGTCCGATGAGATCTAACTGTCCAACAAGATCAACTATCCAGTTGATACTTTGGCCTTAATTAACGAAACTAAAAAGAGCCTCTTTGGCACTTCGTCGAATTAGTAAGCTATAAGAAAGACGCTGATCAGATTTAAAAAATACATCGATTGTTTATAAAAGTAATTTCTTGTTTGTGAGTTCTTACTGTGGCTGTTGAGTGCCTCAAACTACCTTACTGAATAATTTATGTAAAGCTGAAAGTTTAAATATAGAAAACCATTATTACATGAATGATCCAAATTAACTAGGTGAACAAGTGCACAGGCAGTAATTTCTGTCAATCTTATGAGGTAAACAGAGAACACAATCTGTTCAGCAAAGCACTTTACAACAACAGCACTTACTTCTTTTTGCTGCTTCGTAGAACAATTTATACAATCCTTCATCATCTCCCCAATTTACTACGCGACGTTTCAAATCTGGAATCAATGAACTTGGGTGATCTTGTGAAGGGACATAGATCAAATCTTTCTTCACATAACTTTTAACGTTAACGTTGCAGAAACTGTCGTTCAGCGTGGGTAATATTTCAACCCCATCCAATTCAGTTAGGTCTTCCGCTTTCTTCAAAAGACTTTTGAGAACAGTTAGTCTTTGTTCTCTTGACCAAATGGATACTGTCGATGGATTCAACTTGAAATACCTGCGAACATATGTTGGGTCAAACTCGGTACTGATTTTAGTTTTGCTAAACTTTCCAAGGGCATCGTACACGTGATCCGGAGACTGCACAATTTTCCTTCCTTTCTTTATAAGAACGTCCCTAGCCAATAACATTCCTTTTCTTGTTTCATCAGGTTTCATAAAAACGGCCGACTGAATGTCTGTGAAATGTCCTCTGTCAACTTCAGTCCATAGGAATTTCATGGTGAATACCTCCTGGTACATATTGCCAGCTAAAGGTCTCCAATCACTTTTGACATCATCAAGGCAGGGGAGAGCATTGTAAACAGACGTGGCGTGTTCTGTTGTATTGGCAAATGACAACATATATCGAACCAGATTGACATAAGCAACTGGCAAAGCATGATTTGTGAGAAACTCATTCCACAAGATCTTTTTATCGTCGACTTTCCCGTCCGCAGGGCTTGCTCTTTTCAGATCATTTCGCTCAGGGCCAAGTGCAAATGAACCATTGACATGCACAGGGAGTCCAGTTAAACTTTCATTTCGCATTGGCAGTGGCAAAGCACAGAACACGTGGTTNGATCAGAATTTTCCAGCATCTGCTTCTCCGGGATGATTTTTAGATTCTTTGGGGCTATGAAACCAGTAGTGGCAATAGAAACATGACAGTTCCTTCTAAATACCTTAAATATGGGCAATGATTGTAACATTTCTCTTTCCGTGTTGTCAGGCTCTCGGTTTTGTAATGCTTTACTGAAGATTTCAACAAGCTTTTCTTTCATCTGAGGATTACATTGCGCTTCAACTTCTTTGCAAACCTGTCTAGATTTCTTCTTGTATATGTTGACGAATATTTTCAAAAGATCGACTGGTGTGCACCTGTAGATGTAGGTCCCCATTATGCTCCACTTGTGAATGATACAATCGGGCAGGGCATGAATCAAAGTGCAGCCAAGGCCAGTTAAAACCTCCTGCAATTCTGCATTGACCACATTCGGGTTGTCTAAGTAGAGAAGCGTTGAATTTTTTTCCAAGCGAGCAAGGTCCACATTTTTCGTGTTTCTTGAATAATTCAAAGGTATTAGCAACATGCCCTCGGTATCTGATATTGCCACTTTGTGCTTTGTGATGTACTCCCAAAATTGTATGAGCCATGTACTTGGGGCTGATGGGTGCTGTTTTAGAAGGAACGCCAATCCTGACCTTGTTGCCCACGAGGATTGCATCTCTTTAATGAGTCTGATCATGGATGACGAATGAAGCAAACGCAGCTGACACACTTCTACAAGAAAAGTAAGAATTTCGAAAATATAGTACACTCAAATTACGAATTCGTTTCATCAGAAAATATCTGGTTTCTGACGAGGCAAAAGCGAAATGTAATTTGAGTGTGCTACATTTTATTACATTTACATAGTTAATAGAAAAGAGTTTATGATTTATAATATAGGAAAAAGGTATAAGCATAAAAGTAATGGGTGCGGTGTGCCAAAAGTGCTCCTCCTACTTGATGGTCCCTTTGTAGATTTGAATGCATTTGAAAGAATAGTTAGGTCTTATACATACACGTAATTTTTTATAAGAAACTAAGAACTTGAGACAGTACTTAAATTTTCTTAAAATCATCAGTACTCAGAGTTTCTTACGAGTTTCTTACGAGTTTTATATCAATCTTCATGTTTACTTCTTGTGCCCTCGTGAACATTTCAATTAATGGAGTTTTTTTAAGCCATTCCAATGTTTAGGCATTACTTAAGTACCTTCTGAGTAATATGATAAAGGAAACAAGTGAAAATAAACTGGAGTTTCTTAATTTTTTAGCAATCTGACAGTTGAGTTTCTTATAGAGTTTCTTATAAAAAATACGTGCATTTCACATAGCCATAAGAAGTGGTAGATGGTCCGATGAGATCTAACTGTCCAACAAGATTAACTATCCAGTTGATACTTTGGCCTTAATTAACGAAACTAAAAAGAGCGTCTTTGGCACTTCGTCGAATTAGTAAGCTATAAGAAAGACGCTGATCAGCGTCTGATAACTTCATAAGAAAACGTTCTGCTCCACAGCTTTTATCAACACAGGAATATTGATTTTCTTTACTAAATATAAGAAACCATCAGCAAGTCAGGCTTTTTCACATGTTGCTAAAGTTTAAAAAAAACATCGATTGTTTATATGAAATAATTTCTTGTTTGTGGGTTCTTACTGTGGCTGTTGAATGCCTCAAACTACCTTGAATACTGAATAATTTATGTAAAGCTGAAAGTTTTAAATATAGAAAACCATTATTACATGAATGATCCAAATTAACTAGGTGAACAAGTGCACAGGCAGTAATTTCTGACAATCTTATGAGGTAAACAGAGAACACAATCTGTTCAGCAAAGCACTTTACAACAACAGCACTTACTTCTTTTTGCTGCTTCGTAGAACAATTTATACAATCCTTCATCATCTCCCCAATTTACTACGCGACGTTTCAAATCTGGAATCAATGAACTTGGGTGATCTTGTGAAGGGACATAGATAAAATCTTTCTTCACATAACTTAGTTTGCAATTAACGTTGCAGAAACTGTCGTTCAGCGTGGGTAATATTTCAACCCCATTCAACTCAGTTAGGTCTTTCGCTTTCTCCAAAAGACTTTTGAGAACAGTTAGTCTCTCTTCTCTTGACCAAATGGATACTGTCGATGGATTCAACTTGAAATACCTGCGAACATATGTTGGGTCAAACTCGGTACTGATTTCAGTTTCGTCAAACGTTCCAAGGGCATCGTACACGTGATCCGGAGCCTGTACAATTTTCTCTCGTTTATTTATAAGAACATCCCTAGCCATTAACATTCCTTTTCTTGTTTCATCAGGTTTCATAAAAATGGCCGACTGAATGTCTGTGAAATGTCCTCTGTCAGCTTCAGACCATAGGAATTTCATGGCGAATACCTCCTGGTATATATTGACAGCTAAAGGTCTCCAATCACTTTTGACATCATCAAGGCAGGGGAGAGCATTGTAAACAGACGTGGCGTGTTCTGTTGTATTGGCAAATGACAACATATATCGAACCAGATTGACATAAGCAACTGGCAAAGCATGATTTGTGAGAAACTCATTCCACAAGATCTTTTTATCGTCGACTTTCCCGTCCGCAGGGCTTGCTCTTTTCAGATCATTTCGCTCAGGGCCAAGTGCAAATGAACCATTGACATGCACAGGGAGTCCAGTTAAACTTTCATTTCGCATTGGCAGTGGCAAAGCACAGAACACGTGGTTTGATACCCCATCAATTTGAAATGCAACTCCGACGAGTGGTGCTACTCCTTCCTCTTTTGCTGCTTCTGTGGTGATTCCCGCTTCTTCTTTCCTCAGCTCTTCACAAGCATAAACATTCGAGACATAAAATGATGACTTCTTTTCTTCGCATCTTGAAACTTTTTTCTCAATAATATCTATCTGTAATGTTTGGGTGACTGTTTCCGGCCTGCTATCAGACTGAGCTGCTTCAATTTCTTTAATAAATTTTCTCCTTGCCTCACGAACAAGTTCTAATCGGTCATCGTTGATTGAGAAACTTCGAAGAATTTCAGCACGATCATGTCCTTGTCTACGAATGTAGAATTCGATCTTCTCTAGATGTTGCAAAAAGACGAGAGACATTTTTCCTTCTTGAAAAAACATGTTGAAGAGATTCAAAATTCTGTTTGAATCATAGATTGTTGATGACACGGCTGAGGGACTTTGCCGAAGTGGAAGTCTGAATAGCGTTCCTTTGCATTCCCCCCGTCTGACATCAGTGTTGAGAATTGTATCATAAATGTCACTCCTGTCTCTGTGAGCATTCCTTTCCGGGGGTCGTTTATGAAAATCTGTCAACTTTCCGTCAACACCCTTGCCAAATAGATTTTCGTCTGGACTGTTGATTCCATACCTTGCTTTACTGATAATGGATGGGTAATCTAGAAAATAAAATTTTCACAATAAAAAAGTCTTCATTTTTCAAACTGCAGAACATTTCTACTTGAACATAAGATTTCTACCTACGAGAAATGTGGTAGGGTAGAAAAGCAGAAATGTGGCTTGAGAGGGAAGCTTATCGTTACTACTACCACTACTTCCTTTAAGCTGAATTCACACTTGTGGTGCGATGTAGCACGTGCGGCAAAGTTGAATTAATCTAGCTTTATCGCATTGCCACGCTTCATTTGGAATGCGCCAAGAACGATGCTGCAAGTGTGAATTCAGCTTTACTGCTCAAATTAGGGCTCATAACATTACAGACGACCGAAAGAACTTCACCAGGGACACTTTTACTTTTATGAGCAGAAGACGACAGTAAATAGGGCTGGCATGAGGTAACGTCGTTTCATGCACTATCCATGTTCTTTCTTAAATAAGGGATATTTTAAGTCATTCAGTGCAGTTTAGAAGACACCAAATATGATTGAAAAAACTGTTATCCTACCCAGCTTAAATTATCAAAAATTCTTCTGGTTGCGTGTAGTGCAATAGTACAGCTGCTTAAATTACACTGCAAGCATAACGTGAATCTCAAATTGATAAAATCTGCCAAAAAATTTCTGCATTGATGTGAATCACTTTTGTGGTCTTTTCTTAATTAAGTATAACATATGATACCTGTCAGATGAAAAATTGATTTGAAACCAAGACCAAATCTCCCGATTTTCAACGGATCTTTCTCCTTGAAACTGTCTTCCAGCATTCGAATTCCTTTCCAGTCTTTCTCCGTGAACATCCCATCATTGTAAACGTAAAGTGATGGACCCTAGAGAAACATGATCACCTTGATTTGATAAATGCAAAAACTATGTGGAATAGACGTGAACACTTGCAGGAGTGAATCTATCTTTTTCCCAACCTGTAACTTAATTGCTTACAACTTTTCCCCAGAAAAACTAAGCATCCAGCCCCATACTACATATTAGGCTGTGTTTTCCCTTATCTCGGGTCGAAGGATATTGACATATATTCACCTCTGCGCCCTTATATTTGGTTCATTTGGCCTAGGTGTCCCAAACTAGTGCCCTGTTTGTATGGCTGCTGTACTGTGGAGGAGCTTTGATTTCAGTTTTTTTGGTGTCGATATTGTTGCAAAGAACGGGTTTCAACTTAGATTTTGAGACCTTGTTTGAGTAAATCAGACAAGTAATTGCTAACTTGTAGTACAATTAAGTAAAAATAGGAGCTTGCTGAAAACTCTTCGGTCTATATAATCAACATTGTTAAACGCTAAGGAATATTACGAGAGACGTTTCTAGTAGCATCGATTTTGATATTAATTACATAAATCTAAATTTAAAATGTTGGATACCGGGTGAGTAAAATAAAGCAATCCCCGTTTGAAAGGCCACTGCTCCCTGGATATCAAGACAATAATATTGGCAGATATTTTATTTAATGGTGGACATGTTCAAATCGATTTTAAAATTTACCCGACAGAAATCGGCCTCTCCTTTCTGAATTAAGAAACCTTCAAAACAGACCTAAAATCACACCCAAATTTTCCAAACATTTCTGCCTTACAGCAATGGCTTTTACATGCTTTAGCACGTGTTATCCCTTTGGGAGGACGAAAGTGTCATCCGAGGAGCATAACAGCATTATTCCGGATGATTTCGTCCTCCTATGAGGATAACACGTACTAAAACGTGTTGAAGTCATAGCTGTTGAAGCATAAATATCAGGAAAATTTGGTCGTGATTTTAGGTCTGTTTTGGAGGGTTCTTAAAGCGGCTTTCTCGAGAAAATCTCTCATAATTTCACAACGGAGTGGTCGATTTCAGTCAGGTAAATTCTAAAATCGATTTGAACATGTCCATCATTAAATAATATATTTGCAAATACTACTACCATGATATCCAGGGAGCAGTGGCCTTGCAAACGGGGATTGTTTTATTGACTTTCCCGGTATATGAAAATAATAAACAGACCCGGAGTTCCTAGAAAAAAGGCAACGTGCAACACAAGAGCTTCAAGCCATGTCATACGTGTCTATCAAGTAATCTGCTTGTCAAAGTCTAAAATATACTACCAATCGTAATCTTTGTTTCTACAAGCCTTTTTATGCATCTTTTGTAATCCGGTAGCCATAAATTACTTGTAAAAATGTTAACTTCTTTTTGAAATCCTCTTGACACTCTGACCTAAACTTGAACTTTACTTTTTTTGACCATAAGCTTGTGATTACTTCTCTGATTTACTCACATAAGGTCTCAAACTGTAAGTTGAATCCCTTCCTTTAGAACAGTATCAAAAACGAGACAACTGAAATTACAGCCCCTCCAAAACAGCAATATAAACGGGGCACAAGTTTTTTGGGACACCCTGTATCCGAAAATTGGGACACCCTGCATCAAATCAGTACACTCATCCAAGGACCGGCGACCAAATGAATTCTAACTAAGGACCAAAAAGGCAAACAACCCCATGCATCCAAGGTAAGTGCTAACAATGAGCTACATCAATAATCGGCTTTTTAGTCACCTCTTCCTCAAAGGAGTTTCCGCTTTCAGTGGATATCCGGATACCAAATTCCAGTTGGTTTTGCATGCAAAGTAAAAGCTTGGAAATCTTAACTCATCTCCCAACCCCTCCTGCCCCCAATTAATATTAAGGTAAAAGATGGTCTAGGCGTATACATTAATTTGGTATCGTTATTGTTAAAATCCAGACAATGATTTCGCAGTGCTATCAGCAAAAGCATTTTCCATCTACATTAAGTTTTGGAGTACCTTAAAGTAAATCAACGGAGTTAAAAGGCAACTTAGCTAGGGGGACTGGGTCCATCTAAATAGAACCTATTGTATTTGATGTTTTCGATCCATGAAAACAATAGGAACATAAGTGGCGCGTGCCGTTCTTTTGTGCTATGTTTAGACTAGATCGCTATATCTCCGTTCATTTACTTTAAGTCATCTATATTTTCACTGCTCAGAAAAACTAAGAAAAGTTGCAGAAAATACTTTGAACAGCCTTTCGGGTATCAACCAGTTCAATTCAGTTCGATCCATCCAGAATTCTATTTAATACAAATTTTCCTACTTTCAATATCTCTTTGTATGTCCGGTATAAAAATCAGAGCAAGAAAATAAAGTAAGAAACTCACTCGGAGCTCACGCTTTCCAAGATCAAAGATCGTCTGGTGAGATGTTTCGTCATACAGAAATTTGACAGTGGTGGCTCCGGCATCTTCTGCATTTTGAAGAATTTCCTGAAAATATGAAAATCAATAAAAATAAAGATTGAAAATCTTAAAGATGCATATATACTCGCACATAGTTATTAGCCAAAAGGATAATAATGATATTTCAAGAAGAACACCATACAGGCCTCATTAAAAGTATTCTGTGCCTGCGAGCAAATGATTCTGAAAAATGTGCCTGCAATCAAATCACTCTGAGTACAGTAAAGATGCCAGCAAGAAATGTGAAATGATATTTTGTGTCTGCGAGCGGCGCTCGTGCGCTCGCGCACATTAATGAGGTCTGACACCATATCCTCTTCGCACTCCAGGGAGGGAAGGGGGGGGGGGGTACTCTACTATCCCATCATGTAGGGAAATTCTGGGAATGGGGTCTAGTTTTTATGAACAAAATTCTGGTAATGTTCTCTTTTAGGTAAAATTTTAATGTTAGGTAATGAAAAAATCTGAGTAATGCTCTAGTTGTTTTGCAGTGAAAACAGGTGCTTGGAACCTCATTTCTATTCTGGGATTGGGTATCAAAATCTCACTTTTATTCTGGGGTTGGGTCATAGCAGAAATCTTTCTGGCACACACCCCATATGACTAGATGTGGAGTACCCCCTGGCTTCGAACCTTTTCCATTGACAAAAATAAAATTTTAGCAGGCTCTCCGATTAATTTCAAATTATTGCACTGTATCTATGTTTCCTCTGTTTAATAGATTAATATATCAATAATTAATATCACTTGATAGAGGGCTAATTTAGAACTACAGCTTGAAAAGGGGGGCTAAATAGAGTAGCATGTGTGCTTAAAAAGACGGGGCTATTTTCTAAAGGGGAACGTTTATGGTATCTAACCTTGATTATTTGACCATTGTCTGGATATTTCTGCAAAATATTTCTCAGCTGTTTTGTAAGTGTAGGTCGTATGAAACTGAAATCTTCGTCAGAACTGACTTCTTCTTCTGATGAGCTCTCTAAAACAGACATAAGAATTCAGAATATTACAAAATATCAGAGGTTTGGATAAAAAACTTTTCTTCCTGCAAGCGGAATGGATCGATGCAAAATTTTCTGCTAGGAAGAGTCTGTTTTTTTCTGTTTCAAGAATTTTTTCAAGTAATTCCTGGGGAATAATTTTGATATTGGGATATCGTATCCTGCGTACAGCGCTCGCAAGCTGGCTTATTTTGTCCACCCCTGCATACATTGACCGTACTGCCATGTTGATAAACACAGGGGTCGATTAACGTTTTATGCATGAATTAATAATAAATTTATCAGATTTTACAAAAAGGGGAGAAACCAAAAAGAACATCCGCAAATAAATTGTTTCTAGTAAGCATGCTTTGCATCCCCTCACAAGTTAAACCTATGACCATTAATGAAAAGAAAATCATATGGCAACAAAGGGCTCGCCTTTCAACTAATGTAAAAACAAAGTGGCAGTTCTCCAGTTTAAGTATTATGCACTTTCTCCAGCTGCTATACAGGCTATTGTGCAATAAAAATGCTGATAAAGGATTAAGAAAAATTGCACAACAAAATACAGAAAAACTAGAAGAAACTTTTACGTCCAATCCATATACAGTTGTGGCCAAAAGTTTTTTTCAGTTGGTAACTACTGTAAGCTGGTATGCGATACAATGCTACTGCTCTACCTATTCTAATGCTCTTGAAGTTCTTCAGGTCAACTTTCTGTGTAGATTCTGAATGTTGATGTTGTTTTTTGAAACCTTATATTCATTTTACAGAAGAAGCTTAAGGTCATGAGTCTACTTGGCTTTGGTGAAGACTTGTGTTCTTGTCTTCTTGTGTAGACAATGTAGAGAATACATATAATGTTTACTTTTTCATTAGAGACAATATTTGGTTTAGTAGGTTCTAGATTGTCTAAAAACAACATCTGTCACAATAAAACTGTAGATCTAGAAGCCAGAAAAGGCAAATAGCGAATAATGTTTTCGAAAAAGTGGGTCGGCTATAGCCCACACAGCCCCCTGCTCTGCGGTCTGTGAAGACTGGTTGAAAATTCTTGGATATGGTGTCAATTAAAGCTAACAAATATTTCAAACACCTCTTCTTAACTTTGTTAGTTTTGTTTCCTTGGTTGGGTACTATTTTGGAGGGAAAATTCCATGATTTGGTATTGATAAACTTGCAGCGCTGTGCTTGTGAAATCTTCCTACACCAAGTTAAGTAGCCATGGGCCCAGGGATTGCCCCCTTAATTTCATAAATTTGGTCTAACATTTCTTGGTTTTGGAAATGGACCAAATAGTCCAGCATAACTAGTACAGCATTAATTTAATTTGGAATACATCGCAAAGTTTTTGAGGAAACCCTTTCTGTGACAATATGGCATCTGACAGCAAGCTGAAAGATGATTAAATTATGACAAGAATGAAAGAGCAGAAACTGCTGCGGGTGCATGCCCGCAAAATTCATAAGTTTGAACCCCCTAGCTCCGTGCAACAGATCCCAAAAAAAGGCCGCACTTGATATTTTCTTCCTAGGCCTTAAACTCCCAATTCATCATTTCAAAAAGCTTATGTAGTCAAGCACTTCCTTAAGTCAGAATCCACCATGACGTCCTTTACTCAGTTTCTGCTCTGTTGACAAGAACAGTCTTGAAATTCCTGAAGACAATTAATTCATTGCCACCTTCTATGAACCTCTGCCAAATTCAATCAAACTGAAGATCTGCCAAGACAAATGTTAACGTTTGAAATTCCACCCATGTGCTGTCATATTTCTTCCTGTTAGCTACTCTTGAGTCCAGAATAGATGGGGGAGGTTGGAATAAACAGGATGGGTAAAAAATTCCCAAATCCTAATAAATAGTGGGTCTGGAATAAGAGGCCCAGGGGTGGATGGAAAATTTCTTGAACTTAATGAAAAGGGGGTCTAGAATTAGAACACATGACTGTTTTTGGCTGCAAAGACCATCACAGAGAAGTTAAAACTCACACAAAATTGATAAAAATGAGAAACACAGTTTGAATCACCTTTCAGGGAAGATGATTTCACATGTCTCAAATTCCAAGAAGCTCAAAATCATAAACAGTGGGTCTAGAATAGGATGTCTTGGGTGGCTTTAAAAAATTAATAAGAAAGGAAATTCTATTCCAGACTCGAGAGTAATTTTATCAACTATCAAAAGCAACATGGAAAGAAATTTTAGCAGGACTCTCCAAATTGGTGATTTTCCTTGAATGTGTTGTCGTAAAATAGAAATTAAATCCTTGCATCCCTCGTAGTGCAGAACATCCACAAAGTCAGCGCAGAAGGGTGATCAGTTTGAGGAAGTGACTCATTAATATACAGTGACATGTAAATGTGCCCTTCATAATGCACCTATCATTTGTTTTCCCATTCTCGGGGGGCGCGGGAACACACGGGGTATTGAAATGACTTTTGCTGTCCCGGCCACGGTCAGGTTATTGACATCGAAAAATGAGAGAGTTTATGCTAATATTACCATCTTGCTATTGAAGGAAATGAATGTTCTTGTTAGGTTTTCAAACCATGCTGATGGCGAGGCGTGAAACGGCGCCTAAATCGAGGAAGGCCCTCCCTATCTTCTCCTACTAGGCCAGGACATATTCTTGTTTGCATTGCATCCTACCTGGTCTTGGCCCTAATTCAAATCAATCGCAAAGGTTTGGGTCCCTTCTTTTCTTACTGAGGTAAGACTTTTACGAAGTTCACATTTACAATATTATTATGAAGCCAAGGTGTTCTTACCCATGTTTCTTGAATTATTAATTCACTTCTTCACATGGCGTTCTCTGTCTCCCATTTTCACACCCTTCTCCGTAAACTGCTCGGGTGCATAGAGGCTGACTTTTTCACATACGCACTCTTTATTACCCTCGTCACTTTGATTGACTAATGACTGCTATGTCAATCAAACCTAAACAAGCATCCAATCATGGAGCAGGAATTGTTAAGAACTCATTATTATTATTATTGTTATATGATGACCATTGCTATAGACCGCTGTGTAGGAGCATCGTACGACTCTAGCGTGCTCATGTAAATTAGAGTTGCTGTTGTTTGATTCATCTTCGCTGTGTTATGTTCGTTAGATGGCCTACTCTCTCGTGTTCGTTCTTGCCATTATAATTTAACAGGTTATGGGCCCAGGACGTTAGATAAACATGGGCTAAACGAACAAGGAGTTTTGTGTGAGTTTTTCTCTCACTGAAGAATGGCCTCGTCGTCTGATGACACGATGAACAACGCGTTGAAGTTTGGAAAACTGAACGGCTCAAATTTTCGAACATGGGCGTTCAACATGCGGTTGTACTTGGAGAGTCTGGATCTTTTTGAACATGCAGATGGATCAGCTGTAGCTCCTACTAGTACTGGTAGTGATGCCGCTACTCTGTTAAGAGCCTTCAATTCTCGAGCAAAGAAAGCCTGGACATACATTTGCTTGGCTGTGGAACCTGAACAGCAAATTCATGTCAGAGATACGAAAACTGCGAAGGAAGCGTGGGATGCCCTGAAAAATCAGTTTGCACGTGAATCAGTCCTTCAGAAAGTCAGATTGCGACAGCAGTATTATTCTTGTCGATTTCAAAGTGGTGGAAATAT
The DNA here is from genome assembly GCA_004194415.1 of Aurelia aurita. NCBI lineage: Eukaryota > Metazoa > Cnidaria > Scyphozoa > Semaeostomeae > Ulmaridae > Aurelia > Aurelia aurita. The sequence goes on along the minus strand of REGM01000021.1, from coordinate 1,196,442 downwards.
GTTGGAACACATATCTTATTTGAGATCGTTGCATGATCAACTCAAGGAGATGGGAGTGAAAATTGATGATAAAGAATTGGCAATGACACTACTAGCTAGTTTGCCTGAAGAATTCAAAGCCTTAATCACTGCTCTTGATGCTGTTGGAGAAGATAATTTGTCCTTTGAAAAGGTAAAAGGAATGCTGTTAAATGATGCTGATCGAAGTTTGGATACTTCTTATGCAAGGAAGTCTGAAGATGCTTTTTCTGCCAGACAGTACAGAACTTTTCGTGGAACATGTCATAACTGTAAGGAAAAGGGACACTTTGCAAGAGACTGTCC
>REGM01000021.1:1175764-1196111 GCA_004194415.1 Aurelia aurita | reverse complement strand
TCTGGTAGCTTCAGAATTGGGAAGAAATATAAATCATTATTTGGTTCCTAAAATATACGATCGTTCATATTCCTGCAGCAGTCAATGGGCAATAAGCTCGATTCATAAACTAAAATCCAAAATTAGTTTGACGGAGTCCCTCATTCATCATCAATAATCATAAAATCCAACTTCGCTGAAACAACTCGAAGAAATGAAAGTGTCCTTGTAAAATATGCTAAATATCACTGTAATGTAGTAGATAAGTCTTCAGTTTGATTCTGTAAGCCTTGCTCGCCCTCTAATTGCTCAGTAACTGGGAGTTAAATGCTATTTTTTGCTAGCAACTTCGCCAACTGCAACTCCAGTTCAGTGTTTGCATCGCGAAGGGGATTCCCTCTCGCAGCGGATCCGCCATCTTCCAGAAAAGTAGCGCGCCGTCCCAGACCTCTGTGAAAAGGTCTATTACGTCATTGTCAAATCGAAATTTGCGGTGAGGTGTGTAGAAGTGTAGAGTGCCAAATATTTTAAATTCCTTCAGCTGCTTTGTTTGATTTAAACATATACCTACCTATTCTTAATTCTTATGATAATTGTTTTGATTTAATTAAATCAGTAATTGGGAAAACATGTAAGACTGAGCTCCTCTTCGAATTTCATTTCCCAATTCTATTCTAGTTCTCTTTGTGAATTTCATATAAAAGAATTACACGTATTTTCTTATAAGAAAGTCTTTGTAAGAAACGGAACTCTCAGATCATCAAAAATAAGAATATTCGAGTTCTGGAAAAATATTACTCTGTTCCGGAGAAACTTTTATTTGTAAATTATATTATTTTCATTGAAATTAATATCGTTCAAAGGGCAGCTCTGAAAAGCCATCAAGGATCAAGAAGCTCTTTCAATTTCATCCTCTGCGGTGGAAATGACCTTGTTATGGTAAAGAGGCTGCCAACTAAACTACTGGAAAAGAATCAAAGATGGAGGCGGAAAGACAGAAATAAAACATCATCAACAAAATAGACCATCAACAAATAAGAGAAGGCAGCCTGTGGGTCTGTGGTACGGTAGTACGGTAAAATTACAACATTTATATGAAAACGGAAACACATTTCATTATTGTGGAGTTTATGGATTATATATAACATTATTGTAAAATATAAATAATTCTAGGGCAATTTGTTTTGTTTAAATAATTACCGTATTCTTTTGTTCTTTTGTGATTTTCTGGTGTGTTGTAAAAAAATTTTAAATCTTAGTATAAAATCTTTGGCATACAGAAAACAAACTTTCCAGCAGAAAGGGCTCAAAGTAAAGATCATAACTTTCAAAATTCAAACAAAAGTTTAGACTTGTTGACCCATGGAAAGACCATGCTGACCCCTGGAACGGCCTTGTTGACCTATGGAAACGTCTATTGTTTCCTTTGAAGCTAGACCTTGTGTTTTACCTTTGTTCGCGTTATAATAGATTATGAGTGCTTAGCGCTGACAAACAATACATTTTATCTTACAACCCTCACATTGACAGGCAAACACCATATTTACTGGTGCCTCATTTTTGCAGGCTCACTCTATGGTGGAGACTCTAAAACTCTAGAAAAGACAAGAGCTCAGGCCGCAAGAACTTTGTTAAATCAAACACATCAAGAACTATGGCTCAGAGAATATTCCTAATTGAACCAAAACCATTACGCATTTCAAGGTATGTTACAGTATCTGTTTTCAGATTTTGCTTTTGGTTCTTCCTGGTTGATTGTTTGATAAAGAAGTTTACTGGAAATTTTTTTTAAATGAACAAGTAGGAAAGTAAATAATGTTTTGCTGTCATTTTAGATTATTGGACTTTTTTGTGACATGATAAATTCCTTACAGGACTTAATGAAGCTTGTAAATATTTGCATCAATTGGCTGGGGAAAAAGGATCAATCTAGCATGAAATAAAGAATATTATTTTATTATCAATTTATTTAACATTGGATTGCTGTAACAGAATATAAAATGAAATGAATTCTTCAGCATTATGTAATTTGATGTACATACTTTCATGTCACATTTTAGAATTTCCGAGGAAGTAGTCACAGCAAAAAGTGAAATGAAACCAGACAGTAAAAATGGTAAGTGCTATCTTTGTAATTTTGAATTGAATTATTTCAAATCTGAACTCAAATTTTTAATATTTTATCATATGAAGATACTGCCCTGCCTCACATTCATGTCAAAATTCAATAACTCAAAGCAGGAAAGCAATGGTCTACTGTACAGGAAGATTTACGCTGAAAACCAGCTAATTTATCATATGCATGATTCTCTTGCAGACATATCAAACACAGATAGGCCAGTCCGTTCTGCTGGTGATGGCATGGAATTTGAAACCAATGAAGACTCAGTGTCAAAACAAATATTCCCAAATTGGCACGAACAAACTGTGTTGCCTAAACCTATTGCTGCGTCAACCCCGTTTGTAAAGAAAGCAAAGCAAGTTATTTCATCACAAAATGCAAGAGAGATATTAGGAAGAATAAAAAAATCACAACCTGTTGCAATCTTAGATGAAGAAACTCCCCCTCACCAAAATAGTTCAACAAATCTCTATAAAGAAATTGAAGACTTGAAATTAAAGTTATCAAAATTGGAAGAAATGAAAGACAAAATTATAAAAGAGAAAATGAAAGTGTCAACACAACTTGGTATCCAGACACAGGTATGAGATTTAGCAGTATGATTTGTCTGTGAATAAAAGATAAGAAACCTCCTTTTTAAAGAAACGAAATAGGTTTTGGAATTTCCCATATTTTTTATTAGAAATTGGCAAAAACAAGAAGTTTGTTGAATATTTTTGTCCCAGAACTGAAATTTCTTACTTTTTTAGTGATCTGTGAGCTTCTTATGAAGAGTTTATTACTGAAAATATGATGTGTATATTGAGATGATGCTGTCTTTGGCATTTTTTATCGTAGAATCTTCTCGTAAAATTTTGCAAAAAAGAATAATTAGAAGAGACGAAATGAGAAAAAGATATTGAGGTGGAAGAAAGCCTTTTTGCATAGTTTCTAAAGCCAATGACTAGGTTAGCTTTGATGATTCTTTCACCAACAGTAGTCACGTACCAATACCCCCTTTGGATCCAAATAATAGAGAAATGGGCTTTGTAAATAGGTATTGACAGCCGACCAAGTACTGTACTATCCCCGACTAACAAAATGTCTTTAGTTCGAACAAAAATCTAAGTCTTGATTTTATCTTTTTAGGTTAACTCGGAATTGAAGACACTGCTTGTCGCTTCTGTTGGTGAAGACCTAGAACAGAGGTACGTCGTTGCACTTATTACAAAATGTCAAAAAAAAAAGAATAACAACTGCTATCAAGAGGTTAGGCCCCAATAGACTTTTGACTATTCTACAAAAGAGTCTGGAGCAAGCGATAGTTTTATACATTTGACAGAAATCTGACAAAGTTTTGAATGTTCACAACATAACAATGATAGAAGCTATAACGCAGCTGAGTGAAACCTTTCGAATAGACATGTGAAAAAGTGTCGCTCGGTCCAGACTCTTGTAGAATGGCTAAAAAGTCTATTATTCACCAGAAATGTGAGAATAAGATCGACTCGCACTTTAGTAAAACTTTTGATCCATTTAAATTGAGAACGAGTAGCCACTATTTTATTGACCAGATTACGATTAATAACTCGAGCAAACTCAGTTCAGTTCGTTATCATTTTGAAATTCCACTACTACAAAGAAACTCATAATACAAATAATCACAAAATACCAAAAACAAGTCTACAGCGTTACATAACACAAAAATGAATTTGTAGAAGAAGAATTTTTTAGGAGGAACTCCCTCAGTAAGTAAACTAATCGAGGAGGGAACACCCCCTAGAATTATTTCAAGACTTTTGATCTATTGTGAAAGTTCAAACTAATCTAAATGGTGGTTTCAGGGGGGATGGATTTTTTGCATCTAAATCAACAAACAAAAATCTTTTCAACGGGTTTATGAACTTAGTTTCTCTTTCACTTGAAGTTTAAAAAAGAATATTCAATTTATGTCTACTATTTTTTCTATATTCCATATTCCATGTTCCATATTCCATGTTCTTTACAGGCTGGAGAAGATGTCTCTTGAGAATGCGTTGACTGAGAGGGAAGCAAAAAAATTGCAAAATCATTTGGATGAAAAACAAGAAGAACTTGAAATTGTAACGATTGAGTCAGATGTATGGAGAAGTAAATTCTTAGGTAGCAGGTAATATATTTAAAGATTTAAAGACACGTTGGTTAATTGGTTTAATTAATACACGAAGTTACTTTAAAAAGACTTTTATTTTGATCGTTGAGGTGAAGCATTATTTTCAAATGCCCTGCCTGTTGGACAATACGTCTTTTGGCCATACACTGCTTCAAGATTTAGCTACCAAATCAAATTTAATTCATCGTACCAGATGACTCAAAAAGTCCCCCTGTAATATTACAAACAAAGGGAATCTTTTGACACCCGATAGTTTGAAATAAAAGATATTTTTTGAGATTGCAAAGGAGATTTGTCACCTTCAGAATAGGCACTATTTTCACAGGTCCAGACGAAGCTATATCTTGATTAAAGGGAATTTGAAATGGTACATAGGCTTGTCTATAAATTGTACAAATAAAACACTCAGACACAGCATTGTTTCTTTGGCTATCCATTGTTCATTGTTCATTCATTGTTCATTTCAATAAGATATTTTTAGATTTTTTGCTCCTTGCGAATGCAAGCTTTTAACGTTGCACAAACCCTTTAATGGGTTCTTTTCTCTTTTCGTAGGGTAATGTCTGATGAACTGGCAAGTTGGAAAGCTGTGACAGATTCCAAATACAGAGAATGCAATGCTGCACTTGAAACATTATTACAGGAACATATGCAATTAACAACCACCATTGCTTCTGCAAACAGGTAAGCCACGAGGAAATAGTCTGATGCGAAGGGTTTATCACTCCCTCAAAAAGCGTACGAGATTTCTTAGGAAACAAAAGGATTTCTAGAGGATTCACAAGGAAAACAAAAGAATTTCCGTAAGAAGTGTACGAGGGTTCTAGAGAGTGATTCGCACCTCGTTCTGATGCACGTTGCTATATGCAACTATGAATTGTAATAAGAGTCGAAGGTACGGGGCGGATAGGACATTTGGAATAGGAATAGCTGTCCTCTAACTCCTTCTTGATCGGACTTCTTCACAAAAAGAAAACGTTAAGTTGACAGATAACTGGTTAGGTTCCTCGACAGACGTTACCCGTAAAGCTATGGGATAAATCCTAATTAAGAACTTTCCATTCATCTTACAATATGAGGAACTGCAAAGCCCTCTGGATCCTTAGATTTAGGATTGATTTCTTGAAACAAACACTTTCATTGTGCAGAAATTTGGGAGCTACCAACACTGGATCGTAAAAAAGTTTTAAACTACATTTTTAGCTTTTGCCTGTAAATTTTGTATACCTGTAATTAGATCACTTTCTTTTTCTTAACCCTATAGTGGTTGGGCTATCTTGACTACCCTATTTTGGTTGGGGGGGGCAAAAAAACCCCTCCTATCTAACTGCAGATTGGCAACAGATATGAATACCTAAATTGGCCTGTATATAGCTCATAACAAGTACTTTCCAAAAATATATGCATAATGCTAAAAATAGAACCATGAAATTGCTGACGTCAGCAAATATTGACTGTGGTCATCAAAAATTATCAAATTTTGCATGTTTCAACAAAATTAGCCAGAAAATTATTGTTTCTTAACTGAAATGCAAAATTTCGTCCTGATTTTGAGGAAGGATGCCTTTGAACCTTAACGCCAAAAATATAGCGGAATTTGATAATTTTTTGGCAATTTTTGGTGACAGCCAATTTGAACTTTTTCGCGAAAATTTAGAAGAATCGCATAATTTTGCCAAATTTTGCCCATCCTAAATTTTGGCACTAAAATGACAATTTGGAGTGTTGTTAAACCCAGCAATGAGAGAATGAATTGCTCTTTGATCATTTGGGCAGGAACAGTGAACATGTATGCGAAGGAGAAATGCAAGCGAACACTTTGGTGTAAATAATCAATGTCAAACAGTAGGATAAACCATATTGCGCAAGTAAACATTATATTATGTGAATAAATTGAATTAGAAATATACTTCCTTTCAATCAAAGACAATTTATTGACAAAGAACCACACAGCTCTTCAAAAAAATGAAGATTACATAACAATCATAATTTTTCAAATTTCAAATTTTCAGACATCCCCTGCAAAAATTTGGTTTCTACCCCCCCCCCCTAATTAAGTTTTTACTAAAAAAAAATTTTCACTAGGTGTCTAAGACGTTTTTAGGAAAAGTCACGAAGTTTAAAGAAGAAATATTTACTCAATTTGGAGTCATTAATAAAAAACCAACAAGGGGGGGCAAATTTGCCCCCCCCAACCAAAATAGGGTTAAATTTATATTGTAATTAATTTGATGGCAAAATTATAGATACATACATAAGTTGAATGCCCGAGTCCCTTGAAAAACAGCAATCTGGATTAGAAAGGTCTTGTCACTTTGGCTTTATTAATTAAAAGTAATTTTGCATGTTTTATAGCTAAAAGGATTTACAGATAAAGAATATCAAATGAAATGAGAATTCCTTTGTTGGATGGAAATGAAAAAGTGCTTTCTATTCTTGTCTGTGGTAGCTTTCAAAGTTTTGTATTATTATAATCATCTCTGGCACTAGACTTATGATATGGACTTTTACTTTCGCGTAAACAGTCCTTGTTTGCCAAATTATTTGAAGCACCCTATGTGAACAATCATTTCCTACCTTGCAGATTTCTGCTGAAGCTATCAGAGATGACAGGTTGTTATGCCGTACCCGATGAATCATTCGAGAATTCTTCAATTGATCTTGCTATTACGAATCACAGTTTAGCCAAACGAATAACCGAGAAAGCAATACACGATGGGCTTGAGTGCAGTGGCAAACAACATCAACAACAACAACAACAACATTCAGAAGCATGCATAGTTACTAGTAAAAAGTTAGGAGATAGTTTAGAGAACAAAAACACGTGCTTATCTGCTGGAGAGAAGAGAGCTGTCAAGGTATTTATAAATATTAAAATGGTTAAAGAGAGAAATCCTAAAAGATGGAACAAAATATCAATAATCTAGTCCAAAACCGGAATTCTTCGAATACAATATCATGTGCTGTGAATTTGAGTTAAGAAATTGGGATGTTTTGCAATGTTCTCAATACCAGTATCAGATAGAATAGCAATGTGCATCCTATAAAGTAGGCCTAATTATCCTCTATCAAAACACGGCTTCGAATAAACTTGCTATATTACATAATATAAACAGTTTCATAAGATCATGACCCGTGTTTAACTAGAAGACGTATCTTTAATTTCATTTAATGTTCGTCAAAACTTTTCTTTTCGCAGGCAATCAAGGAAGCAAACACAGGATCGTTACAATTGGACAAACGGAAAAAAGATTTCTTGGCTCACAATCGTATTAGTCAGATATTAGCAACTAGATACCCATTAACTTGTTTGGTTTGTAAAGGATGTAAAGGACCTCTTAAAGTTTTATAATTTATAAGGTAGGGTTTTCAAAGGCCTGTCCCCGGGGTGACTATCGTAGGGCAGGGGTGTCGAGAGCCAGGCCTGTCCCCGGGTCGAATCACGTCTTGTGAAGTTCTCCCAACATTGCGAAGGTAGTAATGCCTTACATTAATAGCTAGGTCGATGATCTTATTTCTTCGGGTTAAAATAAACGCTTTAGATTTAGACTGACGCCATGGTATTCGCTACTCCCTTAGTTCGACCATTTGTCACCTATGAAATGTGCAAGCAATGTCATTGTTCATATGAAATTATTTAGTTAAATGGATTTAGAATCAGGCATTATTTATTTGTAGATAGCTGAAAATCTTTATTTCGGGTACAATCTTATACTTCATAGCTGCAAAGGTTTAATAGAACTTTTACCAAGTAGAACATTTTTGAATTTTGATGCATTTTTGAATGATATCTAGGTTTGCATTTGTTTTGCAATAAAATGGCAGTTGTACGATATTTGTTTGACAAACCCAAGAAACACGAAGTAGAGGTTAGAATGGATATCAGAAATGCTTTATTTTTGTTGATTAAAAATATCTCTCAATGGGATTTATAAATAGATTGTTATACAAGTCAAGTAAAAGAATAAATAGATAAAAGAAACAACAAACACAGCTGCATGAGATACCAAATGAAGCATGATAAAATCAATAGATGCAATCAAATTTTGAATAAAACAAACAATCTTCTTATTTTGACACGGATCACCAATCTATGAAATTGATGAAAACAGATGTCGTATTGTTTACCTGTGAATTCGTTGCTTTTGAAAAATCTGATCAAGTCACAAAGAGCTCACTTTACCCTGAGCCCCTTACCCTGAGCCCCAGTATTAAATTAGAAACTCCACATAAAAAACCCAAAATGAATGACAGCGAACAAGATTTTTCTCTTTTCGAAATAAGAAGTTTGGAGCCAGCTGAACCAAGAATGAAGAGTCTGCGGTTGTTAATTTTACCTACAGGAAAATTGTGTTTTGGAACTGGCCAATTAGAAACGACACTTAGTAGACTCGTATCGTGTTTGAGTAACTTTCTGATTTGAATCGAGAAGAGTACTAAATTCGTACAATTTGTACATGCTTTGAAATTCTAGGTAGAAACTGGATGAATAAGATAAGATCTTAACAACGAAGATTGTCTATGTGATCTACGTATCTTCACTCGTATCTTATAGCCTGTTTGTTGCCCAGCCCATAATTCCGGAGGACGGAGGACAACAGGCTACGTATCTTATCTTCGATCTACATGCCCCCCGTATTAGACAAAGATAGAAGGAGGCTCGAATTTAGAATATATTCTTTGAAGTTCTAAGTATCTTCGCTGCAGTAAACAATTTTGATCTTCCAGCAAGAAGTTGCTCTCTTTTCAAAAACACAAGTGTCGAAGAGTAAACACACAACAATGACCTCGACCCTGTAATTGAATGTAGTACCAGTTCTGCTATTGTCTTCAGTAATCAAGTAGCCTGCTATGAATTGCAAATCTTACCCTGAATTCACTTGATTTGTACTGGCTGTTTACCATATTGGATTTTATTATTGATTTATCGAGCTGCATATAGAAACGAAACCATTACTATCTAGTGGTGAATTCATTATCTTGTTTCATGGTGTTTCGTGGTATTTAGAGTATTGATTTGGCCTAGACACAAGATAAACTGGATTTGCGTTTTTAGAAAATAGTAAATGAGATGAATTGAGATTGCTTGCTACGACACAAAAATAGACATTGCTGTACCGTTATTCTCTATCAGAGGTGAAATTACAATCTGCGTTGTGATATTGCTGTGGTCAAGACGTTTGGTTACAAGAAATTCTAGTTTTGCATGTCAGGATCAAGAAGATGATATGAATTCAGACTGCTTGCCACAGACAAGAATAACATCGCTATATCGTTAACTCTCTATTATTCGTGAAAGTGACAACTCATGTCGTGGGTATTTTGACTATATTGTTGTAGTCTAAATTTGCATTTGCAAGAAAAACTGATTTGAATTTGCATTTTTGGATTCTGGAAGATGATATGGATTGAGACTGCTTGCTACAAACCGAAGATCACACCTTTGCAGCCCGATGTTGTTGTTTGCAAACTTATGTGGACAGTCTTCAAGAAAGCCATTTTATGAAGTAGATAGATGCGATGTTTTGGAGCGACCAACCGCTAAAACAGCAAACAGTACAAGGTTTGGAAACTAAGAAGATATAGTATGAATAGATTTGGAGAAAGCCTTTTTATGAAGTATAGACCATGTTTTGGAGCGACCAACCGCTAAAACAGCAAACAGTACAAGGTTTGGAAACTAAGAAGATATAGTATGAATAGATTTGGAGAAAGCCTTTTTATGAAGTATAGACCATGTTTTGGAGCGACCAACCGCTAAAACAGCAAACAGTACAAGGTTTGGAAACTAAGAAGATATAGTATGAATAGATTTGGAGATAGCCTTTTTATGAAGTATAGACCATGTTTTGGAGCGACCAACCGCTAAAACAGCAAACAGTACAAGGTTTGGAAACTAAGAAGATATAGTATGAATAGATTTGGAGAAAGCCTTTTTATGAAGTATAGACCATGTTTTGGAGCGACCAACCGCTAAAACAGCAAACAGTACAAGGTTTGGAAACTAAGAAGATATAGTATGAATAGATTTGGAGATAGCCTTTTTATGAAGTATAGACCATGTTTTGGAGCGACCAACCGCTAAAACAGCAAACAGTACAAGGTTTGGAAACTAAGAAGATATAGTATGAATAGATTTGGAGATAGCCTTTTTATGAAGTATAGACCATGTTTTGGAGCGACCAACCGCTAAAACAGCAAACAGTACAAGGTTTGGAAACTAAGAAGATATAGTATGAATAGATTTGGAGAAAGCCCTTTTATTAAGTATAGACCATGTTTTGGAGCGACCAACCGCTAAAACAGAGAACAATGCAATAGTTTCGAAATAAAAAATTTGATAGCCAGGAATATGTCATTTCATTTCGTGCTTCAAATTCGACTTCAGCTGTCCATCTTACTCTCCGAGTCCAGAAAAGGGTCAAACTTTCCTCCGGGTGCCAATTTCATTAGTTCCTCATTCTATCAAGTTAAAGACTTTTTCGAACTCCTCGTGTTGTTTATTACCCTAAAATTGATAAACCAGTTGCCGTTGCCAAAATTACCCAAAGTTTTCCTAGGTTTCTTATAAAAATTACCACACCTTCCTCAAACATGACAATAATCATCAAAACCTTCCTCCGGCTCACAACCGTGGAGCTGTGACTTTTTCTGGACTTTGCTTTCTCTCTTATCAGTTGCAACTTTTCTCTTTCGCAAACCTAAAAGTCGGAACATAACTAAATCCTTTGGTTGTCTAATGATGTGTTTGTTTGATGGCAATTTTCTTCGGATACAGAAAATGAAGTGAACAGTTAGCATACCCTTCCGTCCCACAAAATCAATATTTTTGTCTGCTTACCCTATCCGTTTCACAAAATCAATATTTTGTGCGAGTTACAAACGTTAGGTCTCTTTTTAATTAAACATTTTGCATGTTTGCATTGCATGTTGATAACCAAGTGTGCCTTGAGCTTCAGCCATTTACACTTCTCAAGGTTTTTTCTGTCCTTTTCACAGAGTGGAGAAACAAGAGGATACCCACAGAGGGATAAACAAAATAAAGAAATCACTGCACAAGACGAAATAACATCATCAACGAAAAATATGAAACCTTTTTACCTATTTCTCGTTATAACTTACATCACAAATTTTGTCATTGGATTTTTGGGGAACATACTGGTCTTAGTATATCTCTACGACTCATTGAAGACCTCAGAACATCTCAACAAGAGCTTGACATGGATACTTATAAACCTCGCCATTGCGGACATCTTCACGGAAATATTCGGAATCGTCGCTGTTATCATGGAATATGACTTAGTGACGCATCCGGAGGGAGTTTATGGTGACGTAATATGCAAAATCATTACATCACATACATTAACCTGGTCATTCACTAACGTATCTGTGCTTACCGTTGTGTTGCTCACCTGGGAAAGATATCGCGCGGTGACTCAACTTAAATTAAAGACCACGAGCGAGCTTGATCTGCCGAAATACATCAAGTATTTAATCGGCTCATTTTGGATTGTTGGACCGGCCATGTATTCGCCGTACATACCGTTTCAAGTATTTGATCCTATCGAAGGTTGCACAGAGAACTTCCCGAATGCAGCAACAAAATACGCAATCCTTTTAGGCGATATTATACCATTCTTTGTATTTCCAACTATATTCTTTGCTTTCGCGTACACAAAAATCGTTCTTGCTTTGAAAAAGCCTCCGAAAGCGATGAGTGATCGACGCAAGCGGCAATTCTCCTACAATAAAGTGAGGCGGAAATTAACGCGGACGGCAATGCTCATCGTATTCGGATTTTTCCTTTGCTGGAGTGGAGCGTACATTATTTATACCGTGCAAACTCTAGCAGATCTTGAGGGATTACCGATCGACACCGCGTGGGAGATTTCGCTAATTTTCGCGTATTTCGCGTCAACATCTCATCCTATAATTTACTCATTTCAAAGCCGACATTTTAGAAGAAAAATCAAAACACTATTTGAAGGAGTGAATTGTGAGGGGATAAGACATTGTTGTCAAGAAAGTAAAGTGAAACCTGATGAGGCTACGCCATACGCAATTGAACCAATTGAAGAGACGACTAAGGAGGATGAAGAAGTTATTGGCCATGAAAATCAGATGTTTGAGAAATCATCTGAAGATTCTACTTCACTGTGACATTATCCTGGTAATTGAGAATAATCGTTCTTCTCAAAGTTCAAATACAAAGTAAAGGGCAGGGCGGCGGACCAATGTATGGGACATTCAACAAGCCGTACACGGTAGGAGCTGCAGGGACGAAAGCCACTGCTCTGTGCAGTAAATTACGAAGGAAACAGTTTGAAACAGTCTTTGAAACGAAGACAAAGAGACGAAATCAAACAAACACAAACGTTCTTTGTTACTGTAAGTATGAAGAAAATCTGCGCCAGGAATATTTTGGCTTGGAGGAAAGCTGGGATGTTTCTTGCATTTTGTATACAGATCTATTTTAAAGACAATTACATTCAACCTTTTAAAGCAACTAAAAAAGTAACAATCATTCATTAATAATGATCAATATAGCTTGAAAAAATTGTATGAATAGTTTTGCTGCTTAAACGGGGAAACTGTTTTATGAGTCCCGGTAAACACAAATTAGGAGTTTATCAGAGCATACAGATAAAATAAACTTTTATTAGGGTTATGATTTTGTGAAAAGATTTTTTAAAACTTGAGCGATATTAACAAATAACTACTTGATTACAATCTACAATCTACAAGGAAAATAACGCAGCCAGCGCAATGTACTGGCCTAATTTGAAGCAGCCTTAATTTGCAGCAGCTTGATCTGAGCTCCGTGGTACTGGTTGCAAGTCCTTGATTTGTTTGATCAAATATGTCTTTTCATCGTTGAATTGTTCATCTTCTGCAGGCAAGAAGAATAAACATCGGTTTCAAAACACAATTAAAGTAATTTGTAACAATGTACCGATTAAATTCGTGAAACAGTGTTTATCTGCTGGGTCCTTCTGCCCTTGGCCTAGAAGAGCAAGCATCGCAGCAAGGGCGTTTCTAGGCCAGGACAAAAGGACACAGGAGATAAACACAGTCTCATTGATTCGATCCCATGATGTGTTGACGACTGGTTTACACTGCGCGATGAACTATCATCGCTTTCCTCATCGCCAACTTTTCAAATGCGGTGAAAGTTCTTCTTGCACTGGGAACGACTTTTAACTACAAAGCCTGATTTTTACGACGACCAGTGTGAATGGGGCTACAGTCAAAGGTGAAATTTCATCGCATTTGAAAAATTTGCGATGAGGAAAGCGATGACAGTTCATCACGAAATGTAAACCAGCCATAAGGAATTATGTACAGACTGTTCAGTCGAGTCACAGACAATTCTCAGTTCATTTCATGGTGCAAAAACATGCTGCTCCATCCTTTTTACATTCAAAGATAAAATACATTTTTGGGAGTGTTATTTTTAATTAAAGAGCTTTTGTGGCCTACCAACTAATTAAAAGGGGCAACAGAAGAACAGTGTCCACAGCGACCTCTCCACCATGAGGCACGCAGAATAAATTCATGCCAAGGTTAATGGCCCGACCATGATCCTTTGCCCAAAGAAAAGCAAGACGAAGAGAGCCTAGGCCAGACACGACTTTCAGATTATACAAAAATCGAATTTGGCGCCACAAAAGATCATGGTTAGCAGTGGGTCTTTAATGAATCAAGTTTCTGCCGGGTTTCCCAGAGAAAAGTAAACAGATTTGGCCAGAAGAATAAATCAACAGATTTCAAATTCTGCAAGAGTTTTGAACAAAAATGTGTCGTGCCAAAAATGTCCGTTCATAATGTAAAGTCAGCCCCACCATGATTACCAACAGCTGGTTGCATTACCAATGATGAAGGATTGCCATATACGGTTGAAGGATTGTCATATATGGTTGGAGGATTGCCATATATGGTTACAGGTTCGTATTATATGAATGAGGGATTGTCATTTACGGTTGAAGGCTTACCTGTTCTATCAGTATGAAATTGTGTCAAGAATTCAACAAGGCGATCTTTGTTTTTCAATAAAATATCTTGGATCGGCTGTGCTTTGTTTGGATTTGCAACAAAGACCTAAAAAAGAAGCAAATCTTTAAAAGTCAGCTGGAGTATACTAAATAACTGAATGACACACTTGCAATATTTAATTATAAATCAAAAGCTAAAAATAAAAACTATACCTTCTTAGGAGAAATAGACTCTTGAAAAATTTCCGGCTGATTTGAAATTGATATTAAGACAAATATTCATCAAAAAGTAAACAAGGATTTTTCTCTGAAGCAAGCTCATTTGTGATCAAAGCAGTGGCTGTTAGGCTGGATTTATACGTCGCATATAATAGTCGTGTCGAATAAAATTCAATTACTAAAGCTTTCTTGAATGACATTGTGATACGCGGCCATCTTTACCTTTGCTTCACAATAAATATTGGCGCGCAATTTTGCATCCTCAACTAGAACAATGGACACATTCAGAGTACAATAGCAAACACACAGCAANAAATATGTCTTTTCATCGTTGAATTGTTCATCTTCTGCAGGCAAGAAGAATAAACATCGGTTTCAAAACACAATTAAAGTAATTTGTAACAATGTACCGATTAAATTCGTGAAACAGTGTTTATCTGCTGGGTCCTTCTGCCCTTGGCCTAGAAGAGCAAGCATCGCAGCAAGGGCGTTTCTAGGCCAGGACAAAAGGACACAGGAGATAAACACAGTCTCATTGATTCGATCCCATGATGTGTTGACGACTGGTTTACACTGCGCGATGAACTATCATCGCTTTCCTCATCGCCAACTTTTCAAATGCGGTGAAAGTTCTTCTTGCACTGGGAACGACTTTTAACTACAAAGCCTGATTTTTACGACGACCAGTGTGAATGGGGCTACAGTCAAAGGTGAAATTTCATCGCATTTGAAAAATTTGCGATGAGGAAAGCGATGACAGTTCATCACGAAATGTAAACCAGCCATAAGGAATTATGTACAGACTGTTCAGTCGAGTCACAGACAATTCTCAGTTCATTTCATGGTGCAAAAACATGCTGCTCCATCCTTTTTACATTCAAAGATAAAATACATTTTTGGGAGTGTTATTTTTAATTAAAGAGCTTTTGTGGCCTACCAACTAATTAAAAGGGGCAACAGAAGAACAGTGTCCACAGCGACCTCTCCGCCATGAAGCACGCAGAATAAATTCATGCCAAGGTTAATGGCCCGACCATGCATGATCCTTTGCCCAAAGAAAAGCAAGACGAAGAGAACCTAGGCCAGACACGACTTTCAGATTACACAAAAATCGAATTTGGCGCCACAAAAGATCATGGTTAGCAGTGGGTCTTTAATGAATTAAGTTTCTGCCGGGTGTCCCAGAGAAAAGTAAACAGATTTGGCCAGAAGAATAAATCAACAGATTTCGAATTCTGCAAGAGTTTTGAACAAAAATGTGTCGTGCCAAAAATGTCCGTTCATAATGTAAAGTCAGCCCCACCATGATTACCAACAGCTGGTTGCATTACCAATGATGAAGGATTGCCATATACGGTTGAAGGATTGTCATATATGGTTGGAGGATTGCCATATATGGTTACAGGTTCGTATTATATGAATGAGGGATTGTCATTTACGGTTGAAGGCTTACCTGTTCTATCAGTATGAAATTGTGTCAAGAATTCAACAAGGCGATCTTTGTTTTTCAATAAAATATCTTGGATCGGCTGTGCTTTGTTTGGATTTGCAACAAAGACCTAAAAAAGAAGCAAATCTTTAAAAGTCAGCTGGAGTATACTAAATAACTGAATGACACACTTGCAATATTTAATTATAAATCAAAAGCTAAAAATAAAAACTATACCTTCTTAGGAGAAATAGACTCTTGAAAAATTTCCGGCTGATTTGAAATTGATATTAAGACAAATATTCATCAAAAAGTAAACAAGGATTTTTCTCTGAAGCAAGCTCATTTGTGATCAAAGCAGTGGCTGTTAGGCTGGATTTATACGTCGCATATAATAGTCGTGTCGAATAAAATTCAATTATTAAAGCTTTCTTGAATGACATTGTGATACGCGGCCATCTTTACCTTTGCTTCACAATAAATATTGGCGCGCAATTTTGCATCCTCAACTAGAACAATGGACACATTCAGAGTACAATAGCAAACACACAGCAAACATAATGACCCCTCTCAATTCCAGTCGACTAAAATTGAATTAAATGCGACGTCTAAAGCCAAGTCGCATAATGGTCGCATATTCGACTGGATCAGTCGAATATTCGACTATGAGTCGAGTGGAATACAAAGTTGGCTTTATACGTCGCATAATAGTCGCATTTAATTCATACTTAGTCATTTTTTTGACCAGCAATTTAATTCGACACGACTTGCTTATCACAGCACTCCTTTAAATATTTTCAAAATTATTAAAAAACTGGATGGTTTCTCAACATTGCACTAAAGATGGCGTCGGGGAACTTTTACCATGATCCTTTGCGTCTGAAAGAATTTTGATTAATTTGGTTGGTTGATTTGTCATTAAACGCAAAAGATCATGACAAAAGATTCCTTGACATCATCTTTAGAGCAATCTTCTATGCAGGTTATTGCATGGGCGTTTAGAAACGCGGTAGTTATTCCTACAAAATGTTTTTCCTCCCTGTGTTCCTATGCCCATTCCTCCCTGTGTCCCTATGCCCGTGAAGGTTGTTGTTGTTGTGCCTGGTTTTCCTTGTATCCCTGTGTTCTGATTTGAGTGACTGCAACAACCTTCACGGGCATAGGGACACAGGGAGGAAAAAACTGTTGTAGGAACAACTACCGCGTTTCTTAACGCCCATGGTTCTTGTTGCAGCATGTAGCATATAAGCTTATAATATATTCATAAGATAATTAAAACACATGGGGTAAGTAAGGTTTGAGCGCAGAAGCATTATGTGTAACATAATTCAACACAAATTAATTTAAAAATCAATTTAAATCTACGAGACTAACCTTGAAAACATGAAAAGCTTCAAATTGAATATTTCTGCTTTTATCTTTCAATAAATTCATCATCAATTTCAAATTGTCTGGGTTGCTGATGTATTTTGTCATCACTGAGAAATTGTGTCGGTCTAATAACAATTCTCCCAGCAGCTGAAAAGAAGATACAAAAATTTTTAAAATATTTCTGTAAAGTAGTAATAAATACAGTTCAAAGAGTCCTGCGTATCTGTAGCAAAAAAAAACATTAGGAATAATCAACTGAAAGTCATCACATAAGGCAAAGAAATTTTGAGAAGATACGTATTGGACTTAACTGTCTTTATAGTCGTTTGAGATTTCTTGTTCTTTTATGGCACGTAACGAAGTAGTATTGCAATTAAGTTCCTTCTAAAAAAAATTGCCCAATCTCTAATTTCATGCCTTCGTTCGTTGGTACCTAAGACGCCTCAAGTGATCTGCAATATTATCCTGCTCCGCAGCAAACACCGAAGAAGAACTTGAAAATAAGAAATGTTTTTGGACTCATGTTCTCGTCTGCTTTCTTTTCCTTGCTTGAAAACATGCAAGCGGCCTGCATAAAAGTATACACAAGTTCCCCCCTTGATTCACAAAGCAAATAATTAATCCAAGATTCTTCAGAAAAGCGCTACTTACATTTTTATAAAGCATAGGTTTCAAAAGTCTTCAATGCATCCCGAGCTTATTTAAGAGTTAACTTCGCAAGGAAATAAATTTGTATGAACCGTAAACAGCTTCTTTTCAGTAAAGGTACTGGGTACGACCTTATCTCGGTACAATTTTGGATGTTTTTACGAGCGAAATTGATAATGTTCATGCGATAATCGCTTGTCATTACGCCCTCCGATCACCCACCTTGGCGCCTCGTAGTGCACAGAACGGGAAAACATAGAAAATTGATCAGATAAACTCTCGTTCTTCTAAAGATAAGACTCCTTGGGGCGGCTTAGGTTTAATGCAGGCAAATATCATATATTTTCAAAGAGGGGGGGGGGGCACAGTGGGCCTAGAATGCTGGGACTGGAACCAAATCAATCCAAATTTACCATATTTGGGTATTTTGCAAAAAAATCTGACAATCAAATGTAGTTTAAGAACAAAAACAATTAGAAACTGGTTCATAGCTCGTTTGAAGCGGATTTTCAAGGTAAATTTGGGAATTTCCTAAGAATTGTATTATTTGACTAATTTTCAAGGGGTCTGGGACCAACGGGCTGGGAGAGATTACATCATCGCATTTTCATTCCAACAAAAGAGAAAAGGTTGGAACAATATGTATGAAAACAATACATCTTTTCAACGGCCCCCATTATGAAAACTGTTCAATAATCTTCACCCTAGATTCGATTTAAGTGCGCATGCGTAAAATTCGCACGAGTTTTTCAGACTTGTTGTGTTTTGTGAAACTGATATCTGATGATAGGAAGTTTGAGATTTTGATACAGGATTTGACGGTGAAAAAAGACTGGAAGGGAAAGATTGTCAAGGTTTTAATAGTCAAACCTCTTTTAAAATTTCAAACTTCTATCGCCAAAAAAAACAATATCACAAACATTAGGAGTGTAAAAACTTGCAATCAGACTAGAAATTTTAGTGCTAAATTCAAATCTGAGATCAGAAATGCAATGTGAAGAATCTTGAAAACTGACATAATAGCACCTGCTCGTTGAAACGGTTCTATTTTTTACTCAAAAAAAGTGGGGGGGGGGGAGGCTCCCATTGCTCCGCTTCCAACACGTCTTTTGATGACTGAATAAAAAACCCTTACAAAGATGATACTTACTTTTAATGACTGTCGCTTAGTAACGTAATTTTCTGAGTCTAGTAATTTTCGATACGAGGTGAACACCTACAAAGTAAAATTTAAAAAAGAATTCAACGCAATTGATTTTAGCTTTAATTTTCATCTTTTTTCTACGTACTACGTACAAAAAACATTGCTATACCAAATAAAAATGGCACATAATGTAACAATGAGATCCGTTGCTTTTGATCGACCGCCCCAGCACAAAGCGATTAGCGATTGCACACAAAAAAGAGGATTCCATGCCCAGTTGGTCATAAACAAAAACAAAGTAAGCCGCAAAATTTGCTCTGAAACCCAGGTAGCTGGTTGTTTGGCATGCCAGAAATGGTTTTTAAGAGCAGACATGAGCATTTATTGAAAGCAGAAGGATATATCTAAACCATCTGTCTCGGGCATTCGATAGGTTTGATTTAGAAGCCGATTCGTGCGCAATTCGATTCTTCTATTTCTGGGTGTAATCAAAACACTTATTGCTCAGCTTCTGAGCCAAGTAAACAGACTGCTCGAGGTAGATGTTAAGGTATATCCTTCTTCTTTCGATAACTGCTCTTGTCTGCTCTTAAACATCATTTCTGGCAAGCACAACAATTGAGCTAGCTACCTGGGTTTCAGAGCAACTTTTGCGGCTTGCTTTGTTTTGCTTATGACTTGACCATCCAGGCATAAAATTCCCTTCGTCTACAATTTCTTATCGCTTTGTAATGGCGTGTCAATCAAAAGTAGCGGATCCTATTGTTACATTACCTGCCATTTTTATACCGAATGAATAAAAAATAGTCTTTGTATTTGATGAAGTGTGCAATATACCAACCATTTCAAATAAACCATCATCGATCATTTTATAGTTGAAAGGCCAGATATTAAAAGCGACGACGACATATATCAAAGCAACAAAGAGATTTAGTTAGGGTAGCTCTGCTTCCCGCTCCGGTGGGCGCGGGGGTCTGTTTTCGGAGGTGGTCTCTGGGGGCGGGCTTTCCCTGCTCGTCTGGGCGGAGAGCGGAGTTATCTTAAAGTTTGATTAATATCGTAGCGCTCGTTCCTTGTCCGTCCCTCGTTATGTAGTGTTTTTTAGAAATGCTTTGTTCTGTCCTTCGTAATGTAGTGTTTTATAGTATTCTTTTGTTGATAAACTATATAATGTATTAAATATTTATTGTAAGTGCTATTTATAGTAGGAGCTCGATGACCATGTGTCCATTCCCGCTATGAATAGCACAGTGTATCTATGTTTAGTTTATCTGTTAAGTGTAGGTTTGATTTTATTGTGTATAAAAAAAAA
>REGM01000021.1:1058709-1151984 GCA_004194415.1 Aurelia aurita | reverse complement strand
GGTCAAAACACAATAGCTATCTAGCTTAGGATGCTTCTGATTGGCTTTTTGCAAAACACACCGGGTATAAGCTTTCGGTTGTTATCAGATGGTGTTGCTTCGATACTAGACTGATCACCTAAATCATTTGTATCCGTCGGATACAAGGGATCCGTGCTTGTTCCTCCTCCCGCGCCTTCGGTGCTCCCTGCTTTAAACCTTGCTCCACAGGGACTCCAAATGAACAGCGACAAACATAACGTCCTGCTTAGGCCCATTCTCAGCTATCACATCGCAGAAACGAACTGCAGCTAAAACCCATTCGGCACACAGTCAATGATGAAGACTCGGCATACGTAGTGTAAAGTACACACTGTTGATTGAAGCTTGAATCTGAATGGAATTCGTCGAATCATGCGAGCTGATTGCCGCTACAAGTTCTTCAAGCAAGGACCTAAATAGTGTCAAGTTTTCCAGAGTAATATTATGAGTCTCTGTTGACCAAAGCGGTATAGTTCAAGTCAAAGAGCACAGGGAAACTAGGGACTCAGATAATAAGTCTACTTGAATTTCTCATCTTCTAAATCTGAGATCGTTTGCTAACTATTGCTTATCTCACTTCTATTTTAGCGATCGAACAAGCTACCGGAATACGAATTTATACGTGCAAGAAAGACAAAGAGACTTCAAATCTCCGTAATGTTGAATTTGAACAATTTCTCTTAATGAAAAGAAATCACTTCAGATATTTATCTCTCTTGTGACTCCATCTTGACTTCTCAAATTATATGCAGGATGGGCTAAAGTAACCCCCAAGATTGAAAATTTATGAAAAGTTTCTGAATGCAAGATTTTGCTGAAATTTTTACTGCTTCAAGTACAATATAAAAACAACTAGTCAGAAAAATATCTGCTGTATTTACAGAGAACTGAATTTTTGAGAAGATGGTGGTCACCAAAGCCACTTAAAAAACCCACTTTGACAGCTATGGATCTTAGACCTTTTAACATCGATTTATTTTGATTAATTTCCTCAGTCTACGACGAGGTTAAAAGTCACCAAAATTATATCCTATCAAAAATGTTGTGTTCTCATCAACATCAACTGCAGATTCTTTCGAACAAGTTTATGCTTTTAAAACATCAAAAAGGATCGATCTATCGATTTATCGAGATGTCAAGCAAGCGCTCGCTTTGCTCGTCCGATAGAACATCGCTCTCCTCGCAATGAATGGCTACACTCTTCCTTTTATATAAAAAACCGCTTATAAGAAACTGCAGTAGCCTCTTCCAGAAATTAAGAAACTCTACTAGAAGCGATCAAACAGAAAGCGTATCACCAACCCAAATAATACTAAAATGTAATTTATTATTTGGTTCTCAATGATTTGGTTCTGGTTCCTTCTTGTAAATCTTGGTTCACAAAGTGGTCCTCGATGAAGTTTGATAAAATGTGAAATTCAGTTTTATGAATAATTAATAAACCCTGCAAGAAATTATTACTAAAAGAATTCGGTAATCTACAAAAATCAGTGCCAAGTTTCTTAAATAAATGAATTAGCAAGTGTTGGTTTTTCTCAAAACGCTGTGGTTTGAAGTAGACAAAGGACTCGGGCAATAAAACTGCTGGCAGGCAATGTTGAAAGATTGTTTTTGCAATTCTGCAGCCTCTGCTCAAAACAGCCCCAGGGGGGACACTCAGCACATACACATACGGGGAGGTCAGTCCGAGAAATTTTCAGGCAACCCAAAAATATCCGTTCAGCTTCATCGCAACCCAAAAATATCAGCTCATTTTAAACTTGGATACCTGTAAGCAAACGTCAAATATCCTGAAACAATGCAAATTGAGGTCAGGATTGCCTCTACAGAACCCAGAAATATCAGCATAACTATATTTGATGCAAGAAAATATCATGCCCATAATTTCAGTTGATAATGACCCAAAAATATCACTTTTGGCAATATTCTGACCCAGAAATATCGGACGTACCTCCTCGTATGTGCATGTGCTAAGTGTCCCCGCTGGGTAAACAGCAATCAAACGTCTTTTTGGGAGTAAAAGATCGAAAAAAACTCGAAGACAAATTTTGATTTTGAAGGACAGGTCTCGATATCATTTTTAAAAGGTCACGTGACTGTTCAAAACAAAACAAAAGAATTTCCTTACGTGCACGTGCGCAGCACATGAAGGGTTTCATTTCAAGAGAAAGACACAATATATGTTGTTGTTGAAAATCGGGAGACAGAAATCATCATGGCGATCGTCGATTTTGCACCACTTCGAATTCCTCTTTATCGACGCGCTCAAACATTTGCAGTTGCAATTTATTATTATTCATTTTATTTTGGTGCATTTGCAGGAGCCGTCATACTCATGTTGGTCCTTTTCAGCTCGTATTATCCATTAGCATTGCTGTATCTTGGATGGGCCTATTTGTACGACTCGAAAACACCTAGCCATGGAGGCAGGCGTTCAAAGATCATGCGAGGATTGAAGCTCTGGAAATATTTTTGCGATTACTTTCCAATTAAAATGATAAAAACAGTGGACCTTGATCCGGAAAAGAATTACATCTTTGGATACCATCCGCATGGTATTTTATGTGCTGGTGCATTTTGCTGTTTTGCAACAGAAGCAACTGATTTCTCTAAAGTGTTCCCTGGTGTGACCCCTCATCTACTTCCTCTGATGGGTAGGTATCACACTCACTTATCAACTATCATCCATACATACAAAGAAGATAACTGAGTAGGCCTATGTTCAAACAAATTTTATTTCAATTTTGAACTTTAAAGACCAAATGAAAAAGATTTATCTGTAGATAATAATTCACTTGAAATTTTCTAAGTGGGATGATGATATTTTTACGAGTAATTGAGACACTTTAATGCTCAGCTTCTAAACGAAGATCTATTAAATATTCAGCATAAGAAGCAGCACAGTGAAATAATATTTTCTTCATGACTGGGCTGCCACAATTGAAAAAATTCAATGACCCCCCCTGGGAATTGATTCAGGGATCTTAAAGAGAATTGGTGAAGTTAAAAGTGGCTGAAGACAACTCTACTTTTAGAGTTTAACGGTGGAGATGAAATTTTAGTTTTGATCCTGTGCAAGAAGGAACCACTCATTCAAATCTGATTCCCTACTTGCTAAAAAGGCCCGTATGGAAAGAAAGGGCTGTGCGCCGGACATGTCCGCAGAGCACTTAGTTTCTATAGTTTTCATTGTTTATCGGCGCAACGTCCGGCGCACAAAAATTCAGCTTTCCATACGGGTAAAAAGGTCTTGACAAATCTAGGTCTATCAGATCTCTGGCCTTTACCGCAAACAGAAACCTGAAAAGATAATTAGGAAGACATAGATACATGTCCTAGGTGGGAATTTATATATTTATTAATCTTCATGTTTTATATGTAGTGGCTTATCTTAAAAACCATCTTTCGCATGCAATGTGATTGAGTTGGCCACATCAGTTTCAGGGTTCATACCAGGCTTTGTTTATTTGCATTTTGTGGGTTGACTAATAAACCTAATCGGCTAAGGTTTGTTGACACCAAATTCAAGTCAAGTAATCAATCTGTTGATGAAACATCTATTGATTTCTTTAACATATGTCGTGACATGAAAACTTGTGCCTTTAATGCAAAAAGTTGAAGAAAATCCTAAGAGTATGGTCACATGACTTGAAATGGATAAAATGAACCTTAACTGATCAGGTCTATTGGCTGTGAATATCTCTTTGTTTTGCCATCACTAATTTTATTTTAAACAGAAAACAACAGATTTTGCTGTTACAAAATCAAATTAACAATAAACCTTCTAGTAAGTTGTGTAAATTCAGCTTGAAATAATTTATTTTGTAATTTCAGCCCTCTTTAAGCCTCCATTGTTTAGGGACTACATAATGTCATCTGGGATGTGTGATGTCACTCGAGAAAGTTGCGATTACATATTATCAAAGAAAGGTCCTGGTAATTCAATTTGCATTGTGGTTGGAGGTGCAGTAGAGGCACTTGACGCACACCCTGGTGAAGATTATATTCTTATTGTCAGGAAAAGAAAAGGATTCATCAAGCTCGCATTGAAAACTGGGTAATATTTTACAATTTGGAAAATATGTATCCCAAAAAATGATCCCACATGTATGTGATTTACACTACTGTATAATGAAGTAAATGATTTGGATCTTGCTAAAAGCTTGTAAGAATCTGCTCCCCTCCCCTCTTTCTCCCTCTTTTCACCTCTCAGTATCACATCATGTTAAACCTTTTTGCCTCTTTATTTTAGGTCACAGCTTGTACCCGTTTTTGCATTCGGTGAAAATGAGTTGTTTTACCAAATGAGTAACCCCCAAGGATCAAGACTCAGGGATATACAGACAAAAATACAAAGTTGGATCGCTTTTGCCCCCGTTTTGTTCTATGGTCGTGGAATATTTCAATACACGTTTGGCATGCTTCCTCACAGAAGACCCATTAATGTTGTTAGTAAGTGTAATTTTCAGATCACTGATATTTTTTAATCCCTAAGAAATGATATGAACGAGATGTGATTCATGATTAAGTGGCCAACTATTGAGTGATCATGGTAACAAGTAAAAGTTGTGCGAATGATCAGTCATTGATTGACTGATTGGTTGATTGATTGTTGGATTGACTGAGCGATTCATTGATTGATTGATTGATTCATTGATTCATTCATTCATTCATTCATTATCAAGTCAAGTCATCATTTTTCAAGTTCTCTCCCTTTTTTATAATGAATTCTTTGTTTGTTTATGACAGTTGGCAAGCCAATTCAAGTCGAAAAAAATGAGAATCCGACCATAGAAGACATCAACGAATTGCAAAATAGATATGTGGATGCTTTAAGAGAATTGTTTGAAGAGAACAAAGAAAAGTATGAACCAAATCAGTCAGTCAAGCTGGAAATCAATTAGATGTACCCCCTCTCGGATACACCCCATTTTACAGAGACACTGCTAGCTATGGACGCTGTTGGGTAGAGACAGTGTTAGATGATTGCGTCAATTTAGCTGAGAGACAATGAGCAAAGGGAAGGTACTTTCAAATATCTTAATTTTGGGATGTTATAGAGTCGTCATATGCAGAGCAGGGGCGGCGCCACGGGGTGTACTGGGGTGGACATGTCCACCCCACTTTTTTTCAGGATCGATTTTCTAATTCGTCTAAATTCGATGTGAAAAGTTGGGGGGGGGGTCGTTTTTCCTTCTCAGAGATCGGTACTCGTTTCCCTCTTTTTCCTTTCTCACTTTGTAGTTTGAAGTAAATTAAGGCTTGCAAATAAAATCTAACATGTCAAATCAATGACGAAATTCAAAGAAAACAAATTTGCATTATATCTAGCAAAAGGGCGTTTTCCGACGTTCTAGAGGGCGTGGTCCTGAAAAAAATTCTGGGGGCAAGCCCCCAGACCCCCATTTTTTGCTCGCTCCGCTCGCGTGTCCACCCCACTTTTTGGCGGCTGGCGCCGCCCCTGATGCAGAGAGATAATTTGTGATTTTAACAAAAACATTCAATATCATGCTCCCATCTAAAGTGATAGTTGATTCTAAAAGGCTAGAAGTGCTTTTGTTACCCCTTAGTTAAATCTTTAGATTGATTCTTTTTATACAGTGTATGCTCCATGACAGACGTTTCAAGTTTGCAAATCTATGATTATGATAATATCCCACCCCTTCTACGCGTATCCGCCACAGCTAAGATAATAACCCACCCCCTTTTAAGCGTATCCACCACGATTAAGATAATACCCCATCCCTACTACGCGCATCCACCACATCTACGATAATAACCCACCACATTTAACATAATATACCACCCCTACTACGAGTATCCACCACATCTACGATAATATACCGCCCCGTTTACGCGCATCCACCACTATTACGCGTATAGGTTTGCTAAATAAGAATAAAGGTAGACATTACAACGATCTACGAATGTTCCTGCCAGGCTGTTTGTCGTTTTACCAAAGATCCTAATCTATGCTAGCACTTCAAATTGTTTTTTCTTACAAGCAAATGTTTAGCTGCGTAATCTTATGGGTGATCTTTCAGCAAAGTTCCCAGGTTTAAAGAATGTAACGCGAATTCACTTTTTATGTCACTCGAACTTATGATTCGTTCATTTATCCTACCAACAAATCGACACGTTCCCCCTGGGGGTCTACTCACTAGATTGAGCATCTGGGAATGTGCCTGCCGGTAGGGTCCCAATTTCTGTTAGAAGCCTGGGACAGGATTATAGGAGGGTCCTGAATGGGTAGAATGGGATCTGGCATTTGCCTAAAATGACACAGATTTTTAGCTGTTGTTAACTTTTTGATTTTGTATGTATATATAGATATTTGTAGACTAACTGACTGTAATTTGATATCTTAAAGCATAATGCACCTGAAGGGGGCACTGTGTATATTTTGGATACTTGGGACGTGCCATCCTGAAGGGTAGCGATTTTCGAGATTTTGGTATGAAGAACGGTATCCAGTTATGTGATTTTGGTATAAAAAGCAAATAGATAGGCCATTTTCGAAAATTGGTGCAAGGTCGGGTTTACATTTAAGAAAAATTGGTACAAGGAACGAACAGGAATTTTTTTAAGCTTAGTGGCACGTCCCTAACGAAAATCTGGTCAAGTGCCCCCCCCCCCCCCTCGGGATTTGCTTAAAGATACTCCAGCTCAGCATTATCACACACGGTAAACATTCATTGTAGATTCGCCTCGCTTCATTATTTAATCTTAACGTTTTCAAAATATGTACGAGTTTAATATATCTAGCTTTTGTTTCTTTTCTTACTGTAGATCGATAACAAACGAAAAAAAATGTGCTTTTAGTATCTGTCTCGTTTCCTTTAAACATTAATGTTTCCACTGTTTTTTTGCTAACAGCCTTCTTTCCACAAATTTTACCAAAATCGGACTTTTGCGTTAGGAATTTTAGAAATTAAGTACGATTTGTAACTGATTTGGAACAACGGAATTCCTGAAGCCACATATTAGGTCGTTCCAGTCGCTGTAATTGTTGAAAAAAAACGACCCAAAAGACTGAATGTGAACGTTGAAAATAGAGTCCTCAACGACCCTGACGACCCCAACGACTGAGTTTTTGCCGTTCTTATTCAGACTTTTGGGTCTGTAACCCAACGATTCTAACACTTTGTTTTTATACTATACCAGGTAGTGCTTTTTAAACTCTTGCGGAGAAATGAAAATAGAAGGAAATTCATATTTTGGCACTTTTTTGAAAGCCTTTCGCCCCCTTTCGCTTATTTCTCGGATATCCTAATCATTGTAGTTGATTGTTTACAACTATGTTGACATGAAAACGGTGACAACATCAATCAAACACGATGGCGATAGCAGATTACCGAAAGAAGCCAACGTCATATGCAACATCAGATCAACCCGAAAACTGGAGGATTTTAGAATTTTCGATACTAGCAGATGTCGAGGCTGACATTTCTTAATTAAATGGGCGGTGTAAGACAGAAAGAGATCTGGAGGAGGGTTTATACATAAGAAGGCTGTAACCTCGCGCCGCTGTTCGAATATGAATAAGAAGTTAGGAGAACTGACTTTAATGACCTGTTGTATCTAAAGCTTTTTTCCAGAAGGGCTAGGATCCACAGATCGTTAGAAAAGAGAGGTAGGGGTAGATAGGATAGGAAGGCTTTTGGCCTATTTTAACCTCGTGTCGCAGCTGGAAGATGATGACTAAGAAGTAACTTTCAGGACTTGTTGTGTCTAAACCTTTTATTCCAGAAGGGATAGGACCGCGAGAAAAATAGAACAGAGAGCTTCTTGCTGTGTCATCCTCTTGTGCAAAGGCGCGTGCCTGAGTGATGTGACCAGAGACGATTNTATCATTGGCTCAGTAGGGCGATAATATCATTGGCTCATTAGGGCGATAATAAATATCATTGGCTCAGTAGAGCGATAATAAATATCATTGGCGTAGTAGGGCGATAATATCATGGGTCGCAATTTCGTCATTCGATTTATCAGCTGTCAAAGAGAAATGATATGAGGTGTTGCTTGAAGATCTGAGATCACTGACTACCGAAGTAGAATGAGGAACGTGGAATTATGAATTGAAGTATTCATGATTTGAAGACGATCCCGAGAGGGCATTACCTGGTAGGGTAAGAGGAAATAAGCTGGATTTCAAAGCCATTAGCACTGGTTATAAATTGGAAAGCAAATAGTTGGAAAAGCATGTGAAATAGAGAGGCCACAGTTGTGAAAAACAAGTTACTTGAGTGGAAAGTTTGTTTTCAATCATCTAAATAATGCAGCCAAAGATGTTTTGATTTTATGCTCAAAAGCGCAGTGAAAGATTCTTCAAACACTAAACTTTACCACAAAACGATTGTTTTGTAGAACTGAGATCAGATACAGCTTCATAGAAAGGTATGTATGTCATACGTCCTTTTTATCAAGATTGAATCATATTGACTTGTTTCAAAATTCATGAAAGTTTGAAGCTATAAATCACAATTTTACTCAAAAAAAATCGAACTTACAAGGCTCAAAAGTAAATGATGATTTTGACGAAAAGAGCGAAATCGCTGTCAATCACTGCTTCACAGCTAGTCAAAGTGTTCAACAACGTTGGTCTTGCTTTGAAAAGAGCTGCTTTCCCTTATGTTTTCAAACATTGGGCGAAAAGATTTTAAAACACCTTTGGTGTTTGCAATAGACGATTACGGAAAAGATGACGTCTGGGGGCATGTTACCAAGATGCATTGCGTTCTAAAATGGAATCAACAGTGATTCTATAGAAATTCGATCATTAAACGCAATGCATCTTGGTCAAATGCCCCCAGACGCCATCTTTTCCGTAATCGTCTATTGGCGTATGTAGGTTTTTCTTTGTCCTATTTATATACCCATGTACGGGGGGTGTTCCAACAAATTGTGCCACCTTTGTGTGACTGCTGTGCAGGAGCAGTAGCTTTAATTGTCTCATGTTTTATACTGTTGCACAGGTCAGGCTTTGACTTAGAGTTTAGTTTAAGACCTCGTTTGAGTCAATCTGATATTGCTGATTTATGCCACAAGAATGTGCACAGAATGGTTGCTTCGAAAACAGTTCCTTTGTTTGCCAACGATGCCAGAATTAAGTAGAAATTGCAAGAGTAGATTGTAGATTGTGTCGCAAATAAAAAGTAACAGATTTGATCAGGGCTACCGGTGCCAATTTAGCTCCTATCAATTCACAGTAAGTTTTAAACTAATCCTGAAAAGTTAACTTGAACATAGATACCTTGCTGAGCGATATTTGTGCTTCCAAAGTTGAAACATTAATCTTGAAAGTATAAATTTGCCTGGAGCTTCATAACGAAGCTTTGCCGATAAATTCTTGAATAAAAGAAAATAAGAAATCAGATTTAAAACATTGAACAAATACAAGGAATCACGTCGTCAGTTAGCGTCTAGAGAGATTTCCCCAGAATTCATCACGTTCTTAAATTGAGTCAGTTATGATTCTATTTCGATTCCACAACGGAACGCAAAGGATTCTGGGCAAATGCCTCCTGCCGCCATCTTTTCCGTATCGTCTATAATGATTAAGATAGAAATAAGGATGATATGTAGCTAGTCATGAATTAAAATGATAAAATGTCAGACGAAAGTAAAACAAGATAATAGAGAGAATGAAAATATGGAATATGAAAAACGAAAAATGGAGGAAAGAATTGGAAAGTGAAGAGGAAAATAGAACGCTGAAAATATCTGAATAATTGATAAATTGAGGAATGAAAAATGTAACAGTAATCATGGAAATCAAACCATTACGAAACAGGACCCATGCGAGACTTGGTGGAGCCCTGAAAATACTGAACTGGGTGGCGATGAAAATGGGATGCTGACCTACACCTATACCCTCTTCTCTGCGTGTCTGTATCGAACTGCCCAGCATCTATCTAAATCTCTTCGTGACTTTCGACTTTGCAACGTGAGATTCTTAACAAATGCATTAATATAGCAATTAAGCATTAAGCAATTTCCGGCTATATTTTCGCGCAGAGCCGGTATAAAATTCTCCTCGCTCCATATTTTCGTACTTTAAATGCAATGTGAGATCATTTTGTAGGCCAATGTAGATATGAAATTTCATTTCACTAAAATCTATTATCATCTAATATGTTTGGGAGACAACATCAACAACAACAACAACAGTAATGACATATCTTGACATCAATAAGCAAAAAGGTAGCGATTTTATGAGTGCGCCTTCTTTATTCGCCAAGCACTAAAATACATCTTGTATGAAACCATTACGGCCGCAATCCACGAGTCTGGACTTGCAAATTTCCTCATTTTGAACATAGAAAGAGGATAGACTCAAATACATGTCGTAGTTTCGCTCTTTGACTGAACTGATAACGCTACAACTACAGCGGGAAACAACAACAACAACCTCACTGCAGCGACAACAACAACAGCAATTCAATTCAATTAGATGAGCGTAAGTTAAGGGCCTTATGCAGTGAGGCTAGAAAGAGGAAGGGGCTGACATTGAAACTTGATTTTTGAAAACTTTGGAGCATCAATCTATAGAGCTTTTACCTATTCCATTCTACACAAGAAGAGTCTGGATCGAACGATATCTGTATACATTTTTATACGTTCATTCGTGAAAACATCAATATATATAAATAATGCTTTACAGCTTTATTGCCTTGATTGCCCTGTTAACTAAACAAAAAGAAAACCTAAACTAGCTAGTTACTAACTTGTTACGATGAAATGCGAAAGGTTCGATTGAGTGGCATTAGAGCTACTATCACTGTTAAGTGCACATTCGAAGATTCTACAAACTATATAAAAATATCATTCGATTCAACCTCTTTTGTATCGATCTTGTCTTCCGTTCAACATCAAAATACGCCCTGTACAAAATCATTATGGCCGCTTTCCGCAAGTCTGGAGTTGTAAATTGCATCGTTTTGAACAAAGAAAATGGGTAAGCATTAAACGATTACTTTTGCCAATTTCTGAAACCGGAATTCTTTGGAGATTTTTCATCGGTGACTTCCATCCAACATTGAATACACCCGCTACAAAAACATTATGGCCGCATTTCACGAGTCTAGACTTTAAATTCTCCTCATTTTGAATGAAGAAATGGGTTAGCAGGTGCATAGTCTTAGTACAGTACTGTAAAGTCCCACCTTTCAGAAACCACTTTNCCGAGGAAATGATATGAGAAAAGTTTCCCCTGCTTGCCGGGGAAACTAAACAATAGTGCTTTGTCTCTGGCGCCAAAGGATTAACGATAAACAAAAGAGTCTACCCCACTTTGCCGGGAAAACCTGTTCACATAGGAAAATATTTCCTCGGCTAGGCGGGATCCCGGTAGTGCTCAAGCGAGACCTCGGCTAGCCGGGGAAATATTTTCTCATGTGAACGCTCGTGCTTTTTTATGTAGTTAAGCTATATGAGGCGGGATCTCGGCTAGCCGGGAATCTCGCTTCACCGGGGAAATGCCGGGGAAACTTTCTCCATATGAACAGGCCTAAAATGTCAGATGAAAGTAAAACAAGAGAAAAGAGAGAATGAAAATATGGAATATGAAAAACGAAAAGTGGAGGAAAGAATTGGAAAATGAAGAGGAAAATAGAACGCTGAAAATATC
The DNA here is from genome assembly GCA_004194415.1 of Aurelia aurita. Classification (NCBI taxonomy): domain Eukaryota; kingdom Metazoa; phylum Cnidaria; class Scyphozoa; order Semaeostomeae; family Ulmaridae; genus Aurelia; species Aurelia aurita. The sequence goes on along the minus strand of REGM01000021.1, from coordinate 1,140,334 downwards.
TGAATAATTGATAAATTGAGGAATGAAAAATGTAACAGTAATCATGGAAATCAAACCATTACGAAACAGGACCCATGCGAGACTTGGTGGAGCCCTGAAAATACTGAACTGGGTGGCGATGAAAATGGGATGCTGACCACACCTACCCTCTTCTCTGCGTGTCTGTATCGAACTGCCCAGCATCTATCTAAATCTCTTCGTGACTTTCGATTTTGCAATGTGAGATTCTTAACAAATGCATTAATATAGCAACTAAACATTAAGCAATTTCCGGCTATATTTTCGCGCAGAGCCGGTATAAAATTCTCCTCGCTCCATATTTTCGTACTTTAAATGCAATGTGAGATCATTTTGTAGGCCAATGTAGATATGAAATTTCATTTCACTGAACTCTATTCTCATCTAATATGTTTTGGAGACAACATCAACAACAACAACAACAGTAATGACATATCTTGACATCAATAAGCAAAAAGGTAGCGATTTTATGAGTGCGCCTTTTTTATTCGCCAAGCACTAAAATACATCTTGTATGAAACCATTACGGCCGCAATCCACGAGTCTGGACTTGCAAATTTCCTCATTTTGAACATAGAAAGAGGAAGGGGCTCAACCTCGATTCCAGGAAGGGGCTGACATTGAAAATTGATTTTTGAAAACTTTGGAGCATCAATCAATAGAGCTTTTACCTATTCCATTCTAATTCTACACAAGAAGAGTCTGGATCGAACGATATCTGTATACATTTTTATACGTTCAATCATTTTCTTTTCGTTTTTAATTCTTTATACAGGGTAAAAACATCAATATATATAAATAGTGCTTTACAGCTTTATTGCCTTGATTGCCCTGTTAACTAAACAAAAAGAAAATCTAAACTAACTAGTTACTAACTTGTTACGATGAAATGCAAAAGGTTCGATTGAGTAGCATTAGAGCTACTATCACTGTTAAGTGCACATTCGAAGATTCTACAAACTATATAAAAATATCGTTCGATTCAACCTCTTTTGTATCGATCTTGTCTTCCGTTCAACATCAAAATACGCCCTGTACAAAACCATTATGGCCGCTTTCCGCAAGTCTGGAGTTGTAAATTGCATCGTTTTGAACAAAGAAAATGGGTAAGCATTAAACGATTACTTTTGCCAATTTCTGAAACCGGAATTCTTTGGAGATTTTTCATCGGTGACTTCCATCCAACATTGAATACACCCGCTACAAAAACATTATGGCCGCATTTCACGAGTCTAGACTTTAAATTCTCCTCATTTTGAATGAAGAAACGGTTAGCAGGTGCATAGTCTTAGTACAGTACTGTAAAGTCCCACCTTTCAGAAACCACTTTACANAAAATCATTATGGCCGCTTTCCGCAAGTCTGGAGTTGTAAATTGCATCGTTTTGAACAAAGAAAATGGGTAAGCATTAAACGATTACTTTTGCCAATTTCTGAAACCGGAATTCTTTGGAGATTTTTCATCGGTGACTTCCATCCAACATTGAATACACCCGCTACAAAAACATTATGGCCGCATTTCACGAGTCTAGACTTTAAATTCTCCTCATTTTGAATGAAGAAATGGGTTAGCAGGTGCATAGTCTTAGTACAGTACTGTAAAGTCCCACCTTTCAGAAACCACTTTACCAGAAACTCAGTCCCTGAATTTTTGCTAGAACAATAGGAAAACAAAATGGAAATTAAGTGAAAACAATAAGCTGTGGTCAGAAAGTGGGTTTCTTAAAAGGCTGAACTGTAACACCCTGAACTGAACTGTAACACCCTGAACTGAACAAAAGCAATGAGAAGAAAATGTATATATTCAGGTTTTAAAATTAGATGCACCGTCGGGTTTTAGAGGATATCAATATTTTTATAGCAATGGTTTGATTGAAAGATATTTTGAAATCTTGAATTAATGATTTGATCAAAACTGTTGATGTTCCTTAGCTGAACAGATTACATTTGGTTTGCGAAATATTGTGATATGAAAATGCAGTGAAAACAAATCAAACGAAAGACAATTGAATGAAGGCTTTGCACTCCCTTGGGTCTTATCTGCCTCTGACATGAAAGAAAGCTTGATTGTGGACTGAGCAATATTTATCTTTACAGGGAGATCTTATCCTATTTCAGACTAGAAATATTAAATATTCATGCTGAAAATGTTTTCTTGTCTTAGAGGGAAAGAAGAGCAAGCGAAACAGACCAAATCGGATTATCTGCTACGGAAGAAACTCAATTCCCGAGATTCAAAAACAAGCAGCTTAGAATTGTCGAAGATGGTGGAAAACAAAGAAAAGGTGGTGCTACCAGGGGGCTGCTTCGTCAATCTTTGTGAAATAGGAGAGGATCTAACTTCACCTAGAAGGAAACAAGCCATTGCAGATATTGCCCTGCCAAACACAAAAGAAATTCAATACGTGCCAAAGGAAGTAATTACAAGACCAATGGCATTGAAGAAGAAAACGATGAATTTTACAGACGGAAATCCAAATGGAAATGATTCGAAGAAAACGGAGAACAAAAGCACGTCAGAAAACAGAATGGAAAATGGGGATGTTCGATTTGGAAGAAAGTCATTGGGAGAACGAGATGGGTCCAGAAGGAAACATGGCGTTGTACTTGGAGTTGATCCAAAAATGGATGAATATGTTGATAAACTGAAGAAGAAAGGAGAAGAAGAAAGTTGTGCAGAAGGTGCGAAAGCAAGCAATTGAATTGAATTGCCGCAAAAAGGGTGTAACATATTGCTGTAAATAATGATTTAACATTCTTCAAAGCTGCATTGTTCTTCAATCTGAAATAAACTTGGGCAATATATGTACGTTTCACAGCTTAGAGAAATAAGCTTTATGAAATATAGACGTTAGAAAAAATCAACATGCATTATTCAACACAAAAGACTTTATTGAATGTCACAGATTTTATCGAATTTATTAACTTAAAAATTATCACTTCAGATGAAAGTTTATTATTCAAAGCAGAACTGGAGAGACAGTTTGTTTCAAGTTTGTTAACTTGAAGGTGTTGTGGCGCAGGCGCAGTGGTGCAATCCTCTGATTTCGCAGCCAGAACAGTCAGGCGGACAGGCTTCAAGCCCAGTTGGAGCCTCACCACTTGAGCGTCATGACCATGACAAGGGGTCGCGGATTCGATTAAGTCGTCTCTACTTCTGCGATCTCAGCGCTTGGTGCTAAAAGCTGCAACTTCACTTCACTTCACCTTGTTTACAAGTTTTTTTCACGAAACAAATTGATCTGGAATTGCAATTAAAGCCTGAAATAACGAACCCTCGATGTAACGAACTATCAAATTCTTCATATATTCTTTCGCTTTAACGACTTCCAGATAAAAAAAATTTTCTGGTTCTCTTCGAGACCCTATGCACAAGAAACAGATCCAATTAGCTCCGATCTTTTGGATCCGATCTGAAACTATTCTTGCGTGCACCCGACAGCCGATCCCAAAAGGTTTTTCCGAGACAGATCTGCACTGCTTGGTCCGCGAATGAAAATATGAAAATGAGCAATGGTGAAAAGCAATTTTCATTTCGTTGAGCGATAGTTTGGAACTAATTAGACCAAAAGGTAAAGCTAGCACCCTGTCAAGTTTAAAAAAAGGATGATTTGATGATGCGAAAAATCGTTGATTCTATTCCCCCTTGTGAATAATTTGCAGAGGTTTTGCGTCTTTAAGTTTGAAATCGAAGTTCTAATGATTTCAGAAATATAGTAATTGAAAGAGAAGTATAAAATAATTAATGACAGATGTCGACCGATTTTTTTCAGGATTGAAATAAAAGAAAGAAAGGTTTCAATTTCCATAATTTGCACTTCAAACCAGGCAACATCTGCTTTCTGGAAGGAAATGCATTTGTGGTCATCTTAAAACTTCAAAATTAATATCATAAAGCTTATAAAAAAACGCAGTCTTTAAATCTAGTTCAAACAAAGGATTACGATGCAAGCGTTCGATGTTTATGACAGGATTCGAATTAGGGAAAACAGTCTTGTGAAATAGCTGAGAATTGTATATTGAGATATGCAAAAAATGAATTACAGTAAACCTTTTCATAAACTATTTTTAATTCGAGGCAAAGGTTGCAAATACCAAGCAGTTTGCCATCCTTCTATTTTGTCGATTCAATTCAATTCACTATTCAATTCAATTGCACATCCAGTAATCTACACCGTGCCTATTTTGATGCAAATACGTGTACCCAACCATTACATGGGTTGCTGAGAGCAATATATGCTTTTTGGGATTTAGCTCCTCCGCATCATATTGAGGCAAAAGTTGTATTTCAAAAGATTGTAATGCCTTCTTTTCAGCTTATGGGTTGGATGCATACAATTTAAGCGTCACTTTTTTAGACTTCTCCTTCTCCTATCGATGAGTGTACTCACGTCTTTTCTTGATAACCCACCATCGCAGGCAGCTCGAGTGAATTAGCCACCTTGATTTCAAAAGCATCCTTGAACTCGATTAAATTGCAAAATAATCTCCTCACACAGAACAATACGAAGGTACATTTTATCTCCCCAAATTGTAAAAAATAAAACTTTGTAGACGATATTCTTTAAACTTTCGTAAAATGTTCAGATGTTGTAAAATTCATTCTTTGACCCTTCGGGGAGATGAAATGATGACCTTGTATATAGTTGTGCGTGAGGAGATTTTGCACAATTTGATCAAGGGTTTTAGGCCTTTTGCATGTTTGAAAATTTTTGCCGTCCTCAATTAGTAATAAACTTCACCCTCTGTCTTGCTAAAATATATCTTCTTCGTCTATTACTATTAATCGTTGCTACGGATTATTTCCTTGAGAGCACTGTTCTCAACTTCATGCGCGCAGGTNCAAACTTGTTGTCACTCATGTGTCTGTCGTAAGCTTTCTCGAAGTCGAGAACTGACGTCAATTCAATAATGGAAGCTGGAAGGTCATTCCATTGATTAATCACTCTTTGCGAAAAGAAACCTTGATTTCAAAAGAATCCTTGAACTCGATTAAATTGCAAAATAATCTCCTCACACAGAACAATACGAAGGTACATTTTATCTCCCCAAATTGTAAAAAATCAAACTTTGTAGACGATATTCTTTAAACTTTCGTAAAATGTTCAGATGTTGTAAAATTCATTCTTTGACCCTTCGGGGAGATGAAATGATGACCTTGTATATAGTTGTGCGTGAGGAGATTTTGCACAATTTGATCAAGGGTTTTAGGCCTTTTGCATGTTTGAAAATTTTTGCCGTCCTCAATTAGTAATAAACTTCACCCTCTGTCTTGCTAAAATATATCTTCTTCGTCTATTACTATTAATCGTTGCTACGGATTATTTCCTTGAGAGCACTGTTCTCGACTTCATGCGCGCAGGTGAATTCTGAAGAGAAAATCCCTCATAAGATAGGACATATCCTCTGTCAAGAAGCCGTTCAAACCTCAATCAAAGAGCTGGCTTTCACTCTAATGGGCCAACTAAACCGTATACGAGAATTCAATTGATTTAGTGAGAAAATCGAGAGTGATTGGCAGTAAATCCAGATTTTACATTCTCATCATCCCGCTGATATCTTGAGAAGGTTTTCGAAGAAACTTAGTCGATTCAGAGGGGCATGTCACTCCATCAAAATCTCACAAGGCTTTGACAAAATCGTCTTGAAAATTTGGAGAAAATCCCTAACAAATTTCCAATAATCCTATTGTTTTAAAAGATCTCGAACGTTGCTTCGGGAGAGTGATACACCTCTCGATCGATTCTCTTCAACAGTCCTTTTTACGGAGGATATAAAAATCTGCAACGGAGGTGTCAAGATAATGGAATTATTGAGAAGCTACGAACGTAGGAAGTGTCCCTTCATCCGCAAGGTATTCCAAAGAATTTGTACGCTATTATTTATCTGAAGACAGCGTATATTTTGCAAAATAAAAACTTGTTCCTCTTGGAAGTTTGCGGTTAAGGTGGAGCTCACTGGCGGCGCAAGACTAATTAATAAAATTCCATATTGATAAAATGTAACAATGGTGTCCTATCGCCCATGATTAAACACTAACAAACATAAAAGATGCTTCGTTTAATGTAAACTTATTTTCTTTAGGCTGATGCATTTTTTATTTATCATAAAGTGTACCCGGAGAAGGAGAAAGCAGAGAAACGATGCTGTATAATTTTCACATTTTTACCGAAATATATTTGCAATATCCAAATGCAAAAATAATATAATTTACATCAACGCCAATGAGAGCAAGTGAGATTTGAATGGAGGATACAAGAGATATACACTATGTACATGAGTCCTTTGATAACATAATTCTCACCAGGCGAGTTCTTTTATAAGCAGGTTCGACGATAACTTCCAAGGTTAAATTCGTTTCTGAAAGAGAAAAGATAATTCATCAATGGGCAATAACGCAAGAGCCAATATCCCTCAGTACATAAAGCTATTTAAAGGCTCTTGGGCAACCAGCATGCATTGCAGCCCTAGTTGTAAAGGTGGTGTAATTTATTTCATGCTGCATGAAAATCAACGAAAAACAAAACAAACGGTCGCAATGCATGCCGGTTGCACAAGAGCCTTTAAAAGAGAATTCAGAAACATACCACAGGTTGTCCCAACGAAATTGTGCCCCATTTGTGTGGCTGCTATGGAGGAGCTGCTGCCTTATAGATAAACAACAACAATAACACTATTAACCCCTTTTCAAATGTAGTGAAAGTTTAAATACAACACAAGAAGGAAGCCTTTCTTTCAACTTTATTTGATTTTGACATTGCTGGATAACAACGCAGCAACCCCTTGCCAAATTGACTCAAACATGGCCTCAATTCAAACTCCAAGTTGAAGCCTTTCCTTTGCAACTCACAACAAACGGGACAATTGAACATGCAGTTCCTTCACAGAAGCAGCACAAACGGGGCAGAATTGTTTTGGGACACCCTGTAGAACATTTAAAATGTTTACTATCAATTCGTGAGGTTTGGTTCTTGAAAGGCTAATGAGCTCAAACATTTTCACTACAATCGAAGAGATTTTGTGCTCAAAGCTAAATTATCCAACCAAGAAGTCGTGCAGCACAAAAAATGTGAAGTTGTAAAGGCTCATACGGGAGATGTTCTTTTATTCAAGTTTCACAAACTCACAAATTGTCAAGACTGAAATAATCTTCTGTTAATGTATTCATGCACATATTTGTTAAATTATTGATGTAGTGTTAATGCATGTTTTGTCGCTGGTATTTTTGCTGCGATAACAATTATGTGANTTTTGGGACACCCTGTAGAACATTTAAAATGTTTACTATCAATTCGTGAGGTTTGGTTCTTGAAAGGCTAATGAGCTCAAACATTTTCACTACAATCGAAGAGATTTTGTGCTCAAAGCTAAATTATCCAACCAAGAAGTCGTGCAGCACAAAAAATGTGGATGTTCTTTTATTCAAGTTTCACAAACTCACAAATTGTCAAGACTGAAATAATCTTCTGTTAATGTATTCATGCACATATTTGTTAAATTATTGATTTAGTGTTAATGCATGTTTTGTCGCTGGTATTTTTGCTGCGATAACAATTATGTGTAGAAACAAACTTCACTGTGAAGTTTGTTTTTTTTTACGGCTCATACACTTACAAAATGGTTGCTAATCTGAAATATATTTTCTGGTAAAAACAAGTTTTTTTACCTGCAAGAAGTTGTGCAGTAAGAAAAATTTAATGAAATTTGTTATTTCAAAGTCACATCAGCCTACAAATTGTCACTAAACTCAAACAGATCTTCTCTTGTAATAAATTTTGTCGCCAGGAATTTGGGCAGTGCCAAAAAAGAGACTTCCTGAAAACAGTAACCGCAAAAAATGCTGTCTCCTTTGAGCCTAGTATGGTTAAAAAATGTCGGTAAACTGGAACAGATCTTCTCGTGAAACAAACTGTTCGTCGCCGGGGATCAGTGAAATGCTAAAAAATATAAGATTTAGTCTCTTTTAAGCTTAGTAAGCTCGAAAATTGTCGGTAAACTAGAGTAGATTTTTCGTTACAAGTACTAATTAGACAGTATTATCAAATAAAGTAATCTCCTTAAATTAAATCACTCGAAGTAATGGCTAAGATGGATGATAATCATGGAAAATAAGAACTGTAAACGAGGATTGAATCAATTATTGATATTGCTTGTGCTTAATCCCTCAACCTGCATGCTTTCCATGAATGCTGTTTTCAGGAAAGTCTTTGTGGAGTACAGCATAGGACTGGAAAATTGTGATACGAAATAAAGTAGTTTGCATAGATACCCAATGCGAGATTAGAAACATTGTTTGTTTGGCAAGGCGAATATTTCAGATTTGCTTACCGAGGGCAGTTTGCAGACATATCCAATGCCACGTCCATCGCAACACTACAAAGATCTGCTTGCGAACATTTTCCCCAGTAACTGAGGGGTGCATCACTCTTCAATGCAGCGAACGAAAGTTTGTCAAATAAAAGGATTTTCAAGGATTTTTTGAGGGTTTTTCTTGAAAACAAAAGGATTTTTGCCAAAAACGTCCCAGCTTTTATGGAATGCCCCTCGCTTGTGACAAGTAGTGTTCTTTAATATTTCATAAACATCCACCAACAAATCATGATTTCCCTGACATTTCTAAGATAATTTACAAAGTGCATTTCAAAAATTTCCCCCACGCAGTATGATAACCGAAAATACTGTTGAAACAAACCTTTCCAGGTTTTCCTTTTTTCTTCTTCTTTCCTGATTTACCTCCACCGGATCCCAATGTCAGTATTTTGTTGAAAGTATCCGAATGCATTCTGTGCGTTATCCACACTGTCGAATTGCTCAAGCCAGCTTGAATAAATTAAAAACCAAAGTTTGTAAAAATGTAGCACTATTCTGCTTTCAATGGGTTTCTATAGGAAATTTGCAAAAAATTGCCTGTATATTCTCCCTTGAGATAATGAGAAGAGAAAGGACAGGTAGTAATCGTCAATGAGGCCTAATCGCATAAAGAAATTGCATGAACAAGCTGATTTTCAAAGAAAACACAAGAAATTTCGTCCAAGAAAGCTGTGAGAAACTAACCTGACGATAATTTTATAAACTGCGCCACAAACTTCCGCTCCACACCGTGAAAGTTTCAAATGATTTGATCAGCTTCCCAGCTTTTAAAATTGATTTGATTCGATAAATAAATGAGACACTTTCAAAATCCCAATGAGACGCTATCATTGTCATGTTTTCATTTACTAAGAAGTAGATTTTCTTACCATCTTTACGTATTTGTAAGCCATCCATAATCTCCCTCCCTCCAAGATCTCCAATCAAGTTATCATCGATGTCTAGTTCTTTCATATCTGCTGCTGTGGAAATCCAACTTCATCGAAAAAAGGAAATAACGTGCATAATTTGTCCCAAAATGGCTGCAAGTTTTAAAAATCGATATTTGTATGCGAAACTTCCAGCTTAATTAGTGAAAAGGTCACAAGTTTCTTTTTCAAAGTTTCTTGACAAGTGGCTGTCTCGAGAAAATCTCTCATAAATTCAGAATGGAGTGGCCGATTTCAATCAGGTAAATTTTAAAATTCTAATTGAATACGTCCCTTATTAAACAAGATATTAGCCAGTGCTATTGTTTTATGTTCATGGAGTAGTAGCCGATACAAGGGAGGTTTTACATGACTATTCTTTTTTATTTTCTCATTCTTAACTATTTCACCCGGGGGGGCCACTCCTATACTTTTCTATAGTATCATGCTCGTACAAAGGTGCAAGACATGCACCCTAAACGCTAACCTTTTTTAGCAAAATACATACCCTAATCAAGGAAAATTTTCTTGAGAACATACCCTTTCCCGTGTCACATTGAATTTGTCAAGTTTAGGTACCCTAATCGCGGACAAGTCACTTATCAAAATTGTTGGTATGGCCAGTGTGATTCTGTGTGATGAATCAGGGACGAAGAGTTAAACCTAAAGTAGTTGAATTTGCCTAACACATTTCCTAATTCAAATTCTATTTTAAAATGCTTGATTAAAAATATCAACCCAGAAGCGTTTCGATTTATCAAATGCAAAAAAGTACACCCTTTTTGAAATTACGGTCGAATTGGCACCCCTAAACGAGGACCCGCGCGGGCCCGTGCCTACGTCGAAGAAAGGTACCCTTTCCCGCGTTTTTTTGTACGAGCATGATAACACATCAGGTACCAAGTGGCCCCCCCCCCCGGGCTATTTCACCACAGTTTCCCGGTCATCCAATAAAGACTCATTTCACTGAAGAAAAAACAACTGGACGAGTCTGCTGAGAAAATCATGACCTGAGGTTATAAACGGGAGAACACTCAACAAAAAGATGTTTGGTGCCTGTGTACCATCAACATTAAACGAAAATAAAATAAATAAAGGATAAAGTATCATAAAATAGCCCAGATGTAAAAAACATGACATTTCGGAAACTCAGTAAGGCTATTTTCTAATTTTCTAACTTGAACTTTTCCAAGCTTCAGGACACCTTTTTCAGCGAAACGTTTCAGGGCGATGAAATAATAAAATTCGACTTTACTCACTTCTTCACAAGTCTCATACAAAGAACCGGGGCATAGCTTGAAGCAACCCCATGAGAATCTATTCCATTGTCATTCACATGAAGTTTTGTCAACCATGGGCCTACTTTGGGTGGCGCCGGAGGGGCCTTTTTCTTAGCAGATTTCTTTCTTTTCTTCTTTTTTACACTGGTTGTAGACACAGCACTCTTTGCAGATAATGGAGATCTATGGTTTGATAAAATGAATACATGTATCACGCACCTTAAAGGTTTTGGAACAGTCTTGAACCTGAGGTCAAGCAAGCACCCTCTCTATATGCTTTTAAATGTCGCTTATGAGTATGACCATAATGTATCTATTTCTAGATTTTAGTTTTGTAACTTGGTTATTAAATTTTAGTTTTATATGTATTAAACTGTAAATTGTAATTTTTTGGCACGGCCCCCCGAAAAGCAGCCTTAGCTGACGAGGTTACCGTGGTTAAAGAATATATATAAATCAATCAATCAATCAATCAATCACATCTCTGAGACAAACCAAAGTCAAGGTATCGATTTCAATGTTATGAGGATAAAATCAATAAGATCTGCAGAACCGTTTTCAACAAGAGCTTTACCGAAAGCCTTACGGTCCGTAAGTTACGGAATTGCTGCAATTCAATGCGGCTAGCAATCCCGATACGTCCTTAACGAAAGTATTTCAAACAAATCGTCTTTACACTTTGAAAATGAAAATCAACTCTTAGATTTTAAAGAAAACAAGGTGCCACGCTACACAAAATTAGACCTGAAATTTAGAATCAGGGGGAATTAGGCTTTCAGGGGATTTTTAAATATATTTCCGTTACGTTTTTATGAAAAAGTAAGTAAACCCCAAGGGGGTAAAGCCCAGTTTTCAGAAAAATTTGGAAGAGGGTAAAGCCCAATCAGACGAAGGAGGAAATCTCATATCATTTACTTTCCACTCAATGATACAGCACTTCCAGCTCTCATTGCAGACATGCCTGTCTTAACACCAAGGAGTCCTCCCTTTCCACCACTTTCATCCAACATTTTTTCAGCTTCCTTTTTGTCTCTCCGTTCAATGGCTTCTTGTTCAGATTTGTCAGCCACCATCTTAATCAACTCAATCAGTCCTTCACATTCAAGCTTGTTTCCATCTAAATACAATTCACTAAAAAGCAAAAGACGTGAATGTAGTAAATACTTGGTTCGATCGAGCGCCCCAAAAATGTAGACCCGTTTGAAAATCATCAAAATTCGATACAAGATCAGTCTTCAAAATTTCTTGCTCAACTAATAGATAAAAGACCAAATTATGTTTCCATTCCATCTGTAGCTAATCTTTTTAAATAGGTATAAATTGGCAGTTGTGGCTGTTTTGAGTAATGTCTGGTTTTGAAGCATGCTGTGAAAATGCAACAATGCTTTTTCAAATAGATTTCAGTGTTCAAATTCAGCATTTTACTTGGTTTTTCATTTCAGAAATCAATGCAAATTTTCATGCAACATTTTAATGTTGATAAAATTGCAAAATTGCGCCTGTTAGTCAAGAATTCCAACTGGTGGTTTTGGGTCTACTTGGATTCTACCGGGCACGCCGAAAAAAGTCAAGGCCTCATGAAAATTCGTAAGTATGTAAGTATGTAAGTAAGTTTAGTAAGTTTTCATTCGCCAAATTAAAGTAAACACATGCATCCTTTGATATGGTAAAAATTGATAAAATATGGACTCGCGCGCCCGTAGTAAACTTTTAGTAAACAATTTTTTTGGATTTGGCTCCGACATACAAATTGGCGAATGGACCACCTTTCTTTAACTCACCCAATATAAAAACATCTAAATGAAAGGCAAACCTGATTGCTGTTTCACAAATAGTTTTTCCAAGCCATAATCCAGATGCGAATGTTAAGTCGCAAAAGTTCAGGCTGAGTCTTGTCAGTGTTTTATTGCCTTGAAGTCCAGCGCACAAATTCAAACATCCTTCATCGCCAAATCTAAAGGAGAATATCAAAACATCATTTGTTTTTATGGCAATTTATCATAAATTTAAGTACAAGTACCACGACAAGATCAATATTAGGAGTGTCACTTGTTTTATTTTCTCAAATGACCCTCAAGATGATGTTCGTTGTGGTCCTAATTTAGGACCGCGACGAACATCATCTTGAGGGGCCATTTCAGAAAATAAAACAAGTCACAAGTCCAGTGTAAAATCGATATTCAATTATTAAAGACATTTTCAATTATTCAAGACGTTTCCAATTATCAAGGCAAATCCAAATGTAAATTGGTTAGACTAGGCCATGATTATAGTACGTTTCGACACAAGCTAATCTCATTATCAGCTAAATGAAACTTATGTGCGAGGTCTATAGTACAAATTATTCGAGCGTAACGTATAATCAAAATTATCTATCATATGATTTCTAAATAAGGAAAGGCCATTTAAATAAAACTAAATAACAATCCAGTGAGATTAAGAAAGACAAGATCATTTTTCAGGAAAAACTATTGAAAATCCACTATATTTACCTATTGTAATCCAGGACAAGGGCCGATAATGAAGTATTTGTTGAAAGACATCTGTAGGAAAAAAATAAAAAGGGATCAATAATATCTGACCGATTCAATGACAGAATGATTCAATGATTGGATGACTGACAGATGGGCAGATTGAATGATTGAATGAATGAATGACCAAGTGGTTGATAGCCTGCGTGCAGACTATACCCCCCTCAAGGTATACCTTTTCCTGAGGGGATATAGTATGCACGCAGGCTAAGTGATTGACAGATCAACTGAAGGAATGAATGATCAAGTGACTGAATAGCTGACATAGATGACTGCCTGAATTCATCAATCTATTGGTTGATTTCAGAACCTCCACTCCATGATACTGGAGTTGACTTTAGGCTACGCAAACAAGAACTATTTTAACACCAGGAAAGGATTGATTTCATATTTCAGTCAGAGGTTTTAAGTTGTATAGTTGCATCCTATTAGTGACAGATTTTATTTGTATTAGTGCAGTGGAGCTTCTTGCCAAGCAGTTTCTTTGCTGAAGGTCAACCTTCTTGAAAGCCTAAGGGTAGAAATACACTTCTGTTGCTCTACGATATTTGTTAGTTTTGTATATTTTGAACAAAATATAATATATAAAACCATCTTGAACTGTATGAAAAAGGAAAGCAGTGTTCGAGTTCTGTCCTCGTGTTCCAATAGGATCAACTATTAACTGTAGTAAATATAGAAATAACAAAAATGTAAACTACTGGGTACCTACTCGCTGAATCTCTCCAGAGAATACTTGTCAATTTTACATTCAACTAATTCCAAGTAACTCAGAGAATAAGAAGGTTGCTGAAAAAACTGGCTCTATTGGCATAAAGAGAGAGAGTGTATTTACTTGCAAAGACTGAGAAGAAACACATTACAGTATGTGGAATCAGATAATATAATTTTACTTGTTTCATGTGAAATAACAAACATGAAGTTTTCTTCAATTCAAGGGGAACTGATATCTAAAAAGAAAAATCTGCTGTGTGATGGACCATAACCTAAAGCAACTGCTGTAATACCAAAAATAAAAGATGACATGCAGTATATTGCTATTATTTCATGGCTTTTCAATTCTTATTTAATTCGTAAAAATTGCAAAAATTCCTTGTGAATTCATAAAATTTTTAGTACAAATTCCTTTAAATTCCTACCAACAGAATATGTTCAAGAAAATTACTTACTAACAGCAGTAAATAAAGTATAGGCCTTGTGCACATTAACATTACAAAAATTCTCAATAATTCTTAAAAATTCTTCACATTCTGATAAAAATTCTTGAGTCATATGAAGGACTGTAAATTTGTTTAAACAAGAATTCGTAAGAAATTCTTGAGAATTCTTAGGCAGAAAAACCATGTTAATGTGCAAAAGGCCAGTACTGTAATAAAGTATTCAAGAATTACTGAATTACCGTGTTGTAGCTCTTTCATAACTGAAGAGAGATTCTATTTGTAAAGATTCCTAAAAATTCATAAGGATTCTTGTAAAATTGAAGTATGCTTGATATGAATTCTTGGAATGCTGAAGATGTGTAAAAAGTTGAAGATACTTACGAGGGCAAGCAAATCCTGATACCTGACTTGAATATCCCAAACATACAACTCTTTAATGAATAAATATCTAACACTTCTTAATGCTGCAAGCAAAGGTAACAGCCTGACTTTCAGTTCTTGTTCTGGTGGACTTTCTGTCAGGATCCACTGAAAGAATATCAAATAAATTGGTACTAATTATTAATTGCACTTGATTTGAAAAGTCACAATCCTGGGCCAGACCAATAAACAATGATTTCCATGTAATAAATCTTTGGTAATTTTGATTAAAATCTTAGTAATTTGTGAATAATCTTCTGTAATGGCGCATAAATTACACATTATTATTAAAATTTTGTTTTATCCAATCAAAATTGTCTAAGTTTTAGGTATCACTTGCAGTGAGTCTCTTCATTGAGTCTTGAGGCTCTCCATTTTTCGTCTCTCATTTTAATTTTTTGAGGACCTGCTACCAGGCTAGATAATAAGATACTTGATTAAACTTTGCACTTCTTCACCTTTGCAACATGCTTTCCTTCCTCAGAACAGTTCTTTAAGTGATTCCTGAGCTCGACATGGCAATAAGACTGATCTAGACAGCAATTGCTTTCATAGTTTCTTCTCAGTATTTTCAAGAGATGTGTAATTTTTAATGCTTCCTCTAGTTTCTTCTTTTCCTTTGCTCCAACTTTCTTCTTGCCAGCTTGCTTTTTTGGTGGCATGTTATTTCAGAGCTACTGTACAAGAAAATGAGTAACATAGATAACCCAAAAATGTCAATAATTGTCAACAATATTGAGACATTTCTTGTGCTACAAATGTTGGAACTACAGTATCCTGCTTCCATACAGGAAACTATTGCACTTCTTGCTGATATCTGGGGTACATGGAACTACTTTACAGTAGGCCCAAACAAGAAAAAAGCGCACAAATAATCTATTTGTTTTTTTTCTATAGTTCATAAATTTCTTTTGAAATTTCTGGTGCACTGTTGCAATTTTCTTTCAGAAATCTTGGGTGTGCATTTGCCAGACTTTCCAGACTGGATGTTGCAAATGTTTATTTAAAAGCTCATGATCTACCATTTTCCAACTTTCAACAATACGCATTTCACCCATGCAGACCATCCTTTGGGCCAGCTGGTCTTAAGCAAACAGTATGTTGTTTCGCAATTGTGATACAGACAACATAACAGAGTAATTAAATGTTTGCATGCTTTTTTCTCACCCAGGCCAGGCCAGACTTTAAAGTTTTATTTCTGCGCGGGGAATTTGCATGAATTCTTTTGTTTTGAAACAATAGGATATTGTTTTAATAAAGAATGCGCGGATGACGCATTCTTCGCGAAAGGTAAACTTTTCAGTCTGGCAACCAGGAACTGACATTTTTACATATACATATTTTGTAATTTTAATATTACTTAATCATTATTTACTTAATCTAGTTATTAACCCTACTAGACACATTTTGCCTTCTTCTCTGGTGGGGGGAGGGGGGAGATGGGTTTGAGGAGTGTAGGAACAACAAATATTTTTCCCACTATGGACCAGGGTGCATTTCATGCACTTAGGCCCGAAGATCTTCGGCGTGGAAAAGAAATTTTCTTGGCGTAGTGGCGTGAAAATCTGATGGAAACAATAGAAAATTATTGTAATTGAATAGATCTATTGTTTTCCTGGCGTAAATTACTTTGTTATCGGCGTAACCTTCGGCGTGGAGTTTACATGGNCAAACAGTATGTTGTTTCGCAATTGTGATACAGACAACATAACAGAGTAATTAAATGTTTGCATGCTTTTTTCTCACCCAGGCCAGGCCAGACTTTAAAGTTTTATTTCTGCGCGGGGAATTTGCATGAATTCTTTTGTTTTGAAACAATAGGATATTGTTTTAATAAAGAATGCGCGGATGACGCATTCTTCGCGAAAGGTAAACTTTTCAGTCTGGCAACCAGGAACTGACATTTTTACATATAAATATTTTGTAATTTTAATATTACTTAATCATTATTTACTTAATCTAGTTATTAACCCTACTAGACACATTTTGCCTTCTTCTCTGGTGGGGGGAGGGGGGAGATGGGTTTGAGGAGTGTAGGAACAACAAATATTTTTCCCACTATGGAGATCTCATAACAAATCAGTTCTTTTTCACTGCGACTGCTGAGAAATTTAACAAAGCTTATCCAGTCTAAGTTTCCCATTCTCAATACAATCATAGGCCAGTTTATCAATCCATAATCTACCATACACTACTTGACTAAAAGGCTTCCAAAACAAAAGAAACGCCTAGGCCTACCAAAAAAAATAGCGCGATAAAATAAAATAAACAGTGGAATTGAATTCTTGGCTTCTTAAATTGTGAGGAGAATTAAAGAAAATGAGAAGAAGACCTTGAGATAAATTCAGCACCCGTCTCACAGCCATATGATTGACTTGTCATTTGCAAAAAAGCGTTAAAACCAATAAATCTGCATGTATATTTGAAAAGAATGATCAAAACCAGGGAGAATAAGATCAAAACACTCACATTTCAGCGGCCATACTTGTTTTCTGTTGGCATGGAAACTAAGCTGAAAGTGAGGCTGGATTCTGGATTATCAATGGTCTTAGATTGTAGACTTGCTACATGGAGTTAGTCCCAGTTATTGCAACCACAACAACACTTTTTCACTTTTGTACAATTTTAAGGGACAGTGCAAAATTTATTATATTACATGGCCGGTGGAGAAGAAAAATTCTTCCAAAAAAATCTTCTTACCCCGTATAAAATTACTGCAAAAAAACCAACTGCCCCGTCACCTTTTCCTTAAAAAATGTATCTGCCCCGTATTCGTGAGCATTAGATGTTATATAGTACTATAGTACGACAGATGAATTTGCTAATGACCATTAGAAAATCCATTTTTGTTCTTACAAGTCTATGTCAACAAAATATTGACTTTGAAGAAGACAAGATGTGACTATGATGGATCGTTCTTGCAGACAATTGACATGGACATTCTACATCATTCTATACACATCTCTTCAATCATTTCTCATCTTGCATGATTTGCAATTTTCTCTTCAAAATGAAAAATTTTATGTTTCAAACTGCACCTTGAGCTCATGAAAAAGTTACTGCCCCGTACTTATTTGCCCAATAAAAAGTGTTGACCCCGTTCTGCATAAGCTAAAAAAAAGTAGTTGCCCTGTTGCGTTTTGCACCGGCTATGTTATAAAATAAATTTTGCACTATCCCTAATTTAATTGAAGCATCCATCAATCTATCAATAGAGATTACTACGACTATGCAACCAATCTACTTAGATAGACTAAAATCCGACCCAGGATCCAACGAAGACCCATCCAAATTCAGGGAACGAAAAGTTGCAAAATTTGCAAGATATAATATGATTGATTTTTGCCAAAAATTACGAGAACCAGAACCTTCAATCAAGCAAAAGGTCTTCCTCTATTCTCGGGCAAAATGTTCGGAAACAAAAAATGGCCCAGGATTCGGGCAGCCCCTCCAGATTTTCTCTCCTCCCATATGCTCATGCGCCGGAGGGTCCAGTTGCTATTGGGTCTCAATAGCAGAGGGGCCCTCTTAAAATATTTCGGACGTTGTTCAAAGGCGGCCTAGGTTTCTGAGTAAATCATCTTTACTAAAAAGGGGTTTGGTTGCGTACACCATAGCATTATCAGCTTGCTCTGTAGAGGCCA
Source organism: Aurelia aurita (assembly GCA_004194415.1). NCBI lineage: Eukaryota > Metazoa > Cnidaria > Scyphozoa > Semaeostomeae > Ulmaridae > Aurelia > Aurelia aurita. The sequence continues at coordinate 1,122,003 of REGM01000021.1, read as the reverse complement.
CATCTTTTTAACTTGTCCCGAAGCCGCAAAGTCTACTCGACGGACCTGTATTTGATAATCGGTTATATATTAAAGGCTTTCTGACTAAAAATTATGATTTGCTAATTGTAATAAATATATAACTCGCAAATAAGAACCATTCATTTAGGAGCCAGAGGGCTGATTCTGCCAAAAAAGTACTCAGATAATTAAGAACCAGCTTTGGATTAGTTTACTTTGTATATTGTATATAATAGTAAGCTAGATGTAAATAATCGATGTAAAATAAGTTGACAAACAAACCAGCCTTGCCTAGCCTGCGTGCAGCCTCAACGCTACTCTTCGGGTGAGGAGCGTTGAGGCTGCACGCAGGCTAGCCTTGCCCTGTTTGTGGGAAACGAAAACTGTCGAATCTTTGTTAACAAGATAAAGAATTTATTCAGAGACTTTGAAGAAAACTTGCAGGCATCTTGATTTACACATATTGTAAAAGTATTTAAATATGGTCTCTGTTGCAAAGTATCTGAATTTCTCGATTAACACCAGTCTGAATCAGTAACCCTGATTTTACTGTAAGCTCCGCGAATTAAGAACTTAAAACTCGTGTTTTTCTTATTTGCGAGCTATTGCTGTATTGGTGGCATCAAAACGAGTCAATGTCAGTACACTGTATATGATGTCCAGTCTTTGCTTTATTACATTTTCCAGCACTTTCCGAGCAAGTATTTATAAGTTAGTGTTGCAATCCTTCAAGGCGATTTGACATGCAACATTGTCTCTCTCTCTGACTCTGTCTTCTTTTCCAGTCCTTCTAAAACGGCAACATTTGAAAATGTCCCAAACTGCGGTTCGAAAGTTTTGATGAAATATTGCATATATGAAAGGATTCGATGCAGAGCTCAAGTATTGCATAAATTTGACGATGACAAATCTCCAATTTGCTTCTGGGTTTTTATGATCAAGATATGCGTTGATAACATGAATAAGTGTGACAACGACGAACGGAGTCCAACAAATAAAAAATATGACTATAATGATAAAAACTGTACGAGCCAGTTTCCATTCATTAATTCTTGCTGTCTTTGCAACGGTAGATGTCATGTTTCGTCGTCTGACGTGCATAAATATGCAAGTGTAAGAAACTATCATGATTGCAGCAGGAAGAAGGAAAAACAGGACAGCGAGAATCAAGAAATATGACAAGAGGTATGCTCGACTGTTTGGTGCGACGAAATAAAGTGCACCAAAAATAATCCCTGCTAGCCATGGAATTATAAGAGATTTTAACACATTTTGTTTGGTGCAAGTTCGTCGATGGAACAAGGGTTTTGTAATAGCCAATGCTCTGTCAATGCTAATGATACACAAATGTAGTATCGATGCAACTTCTGAAATGACCTCAACTACTTCATACGCTGCAAAATAGGGTGCTGTCTCTTCATCCATCTGGGCCTGCATCACAAAGAGCCAGATCAAAAATGGCATTGAAATTGCACCGACCATCAGATCTGTCACTGCCAACGAAAATAAATACCATTTTGCTGGATTTCTCGTCGTTTTTCTTCTGTAAATTATGAAACATGCCAGCAAATTTGAGGTTATGCAAATAAATGATAATATAGAAAATGCAATAACATAGGCATATACTGAATATGGAGCCATGATTGTTGGTGATTCTTTTGAGCCTGCTACTTGAACATAAAAGAGGTGTACTTGGAAAAGTCAGTCTAACAAAATGTATTCTTCGATTCAAGAAAATTATGACGAGAATTGCGTGATATTTGAACACATGACAGCAGGTCCAGCAGATATTCTAAAAATGTACTTCCTTGACTTTTCAAAAATGTTCTGCACTCTGTTCGGATGATTAAGCTTAACTATATCCTGGACTTTTGCATGTACGTCAACACCAATTCCTTGAATGTAGTTCTTGAAGATGTCACGACATGTTATCTTGAAAAAAGAGCAATTTTAGGGACCGACTTCCATGCTCTAACCATAGTCATGACTATGCTCTGACCATGTTCCGCAATTGAAATTTAACTTTATATCCTGGTTTATATTCCCTGCAAGCGGTAACATGTGGTATGTGGTTTCTGAGGTATTTCCTTGTTTCACCACGGGCGTGAACAGACTTCAAAAGCCCTTTTAGCATGACATATTAAATGACAAACAAATATTCTTTGATTGGCTGAGTCATAAACCTGATCAAAGAACAGTTATTGTTTGTAGCAAAAACTTCTGGAAGACCACAAATATTTTAGAAAAACAAATGGAAGGAAGTTTACTCAAGTTAGGAAGCATTTTGGTCTTTTTTCGTCCTTTGGTTACAGTTTTAATTAACTTTTTGTAATTGTCTATCAGTTCACAAACTGCTCATATTTGTATTAAAAAACTGTTCAAGCGTCAGCAAGATTATCTAATCCAGCCGACTAGTCAGGTCGGACTTTTCTGATGTTTTCTGCGTCGAAAGAGTTCACAAATTAGTGGAGTGAACAATACAGGACAATAACTTTGCGCTTGGATATTAGATTTTAAATCAAATTGAAACTTCATAAAACTCTTTTGTTTTTTACATAATCTGCAGCAAGGAAGCCTCAATCAAAGAAGGACTATTTTTTTAATAGGAAATTTGAAATATTTTGAAAAATTTTGTGAACCACATGATATCCATATATATATTTGCTAAGATTTTAGAGGGTTTATTTTGGCAACCATTTGTCGAATTCACTTTAGCTTCACTTGAGAATTTGCTGGAAATGAATAGAATTTATAAAAATTATAAAAAACACATTCGTATATACGTACACTACACTAACTTTTGAACTCTTTCGACGCATACAGAAGGATAAAAGTCTGACCTGACTAGTCGGATGGATTTGATTTCACTTGGATTTTACTGAATTGGCTCCGTCACTGCAGTGAAATTCCAAATCAAATCGTGCTGACGATAATTTAAATTCAAAATCCCAAAACAGACTTGTCCTGATGCAAGAACAAAAAAGTCGGGTCCGACAAGTTGGACGTGACTTTGATTTCGCCTTGATTGATTTGTCACGAACACAAGGGGTCAGAATATGCTCCACCCCAGCGACGTTCCGACTGCCATTTTGTTGACGATATGGAAGATGTCGAAGAACACTACGAATTATTATCAAAAGCTCGATTGACCATTGAAGGAATACTAGCAAGCGGAAGATCAGATATTTGGTCAACTTATGGAGGATTAAGACGTGCAAGAGAGATTCTGTATCGTATCTTTTCACATGGTTTGCAACCAGAGAGTGGCGAAGAGGTAGGTAGGCCCGTCGCTAGGCCTTAGGCCACTCGAAGTTGAAGGAAGGACCGGACCCAAAGGGCCTAAACGCAGTTACCTTCTTAGGACGACAACACAGTAATACAAAAGGTTAAAGTATTTACTAGTAAATAAAAGAGGATGCACAAATTTTGTCACAGCAGGGGCAACGTAACAGGCTAGGTATTGCAATAATAGAATATCTAGTGCAAAATATTTATAAAACTAACTGTTATTATATTAACAGTCAGTCGTGTTTATGTTGTGGTTCTTTGTTTTTTCTTGGAAAATGCGTGGATGGAAGCAATAGGAGAACAATAGGTGCTATTGTTTTCAAGAAGATTGCGCTGAGAACATGTCCGTGAACAACCAAAAAATGCAGTCTGGATGCCAAACTGGAAAGTTTGCTTTTTGCGCATGCAAGCTTAATGGCCAGCAATGCTGCTCTTTGCGGTGAAATTAAAATGGTGTAATGTTTTGTTTAATTGCTATTGTGTGGCAAAGATCAACAAACGTGAAATGTTTTGCCCATGCAATTACTTGCATGGACACAAAACTTTCCAGTCTCTTCTGGATGTATTAACTATTCTATTTCTCCAGTATGCAGGGTGAGGCAGCTGCATCTGCGGGATTTTTTTACGAAATTTTGATGTGCATGCCGATTTTAAACAAGATCTTTTGTTCTCTATTTAAAATCAAAGGAATCCCAGACTCTGCATGTGAACACTGCTTTGTTGCCCAGACTCTGCATGTGAACCCTGCTTTGTTGATCTGTACACCAAAATCTTGTAGAAAATTCTCTGCAGACTGGATATTTTGCAGAACTGGTAAGGGGCCTTCAACTTTTGATTTTCATATTTTTTAACGGCATTGGGCCGTTAAGATCAATACCCCTACCCCCCCTCCCTCCTTAACGGCCTTTCGCCAAAATCGTGATCAAAACAGGCTTCCGTAAATGGCCTACTTATCGCAATCAAAAATTCTTAGGGCAAGCTACTCCAAGGCCCAGCCAAGTTCAACGTAATTGAAGACTCTAAATGCAAAAAGGATGTAAATACTGCCGTTTTTCTCTGCAAGTTTTAGGTTTTGTAGGACCATCTATTCATGAGTTTTTTTTAAATCGCTAAGAGATTTTCGTACGATTTTTTATTTTCTTAACGGCCTAAGGCAAAACCCCCTCCCCCCTTAACGGCCCAATGCCGTTAAAAAATATGAAAATCGAAAGTCGAAGGCCCCTAAGCAGAGGATGGCCTTTACACTTGAGTTAACAAAAGGCTATCAAAATAGACAACAGAGAACAACAGAAATTGGTTGTGCCAGAGATCTCATTGAAAAATGCCTTACCATTCAAACTTGATGGAGAGCAGGATACAATAATGGTTTAGGGTAGGGGCAAAACAGACATGTCAGTTGGGTCAAAATGTGTTTTGGCATTTTGCTTCAACTAAAGACCAGTCTATGTAGAAAGCAGCATTGGCACACCGGAGATTTCTGGAGGAAGGTCACAAAAACAGAGATAAAATAAAAGATTGTGGTTTGCGCACAATTGAAGGATTTCTTATTGTGACTCATGTGAACTAGCAAGAAACTGTCTAAAAAACTGATTGGACGGAAAGAATGGAATAAAAGGAAAAATGCACCCTTTATGAAAATATGGTCAAATAGAAATATCTCTATGATATGAAGGACACTATGAATGAAAGAAGATTAAATAAAGTCATGGTGACAAGGGCTAACCCATCAGATTCATAGAACAGTATCTCACTAGCGCATACAAGCCACAAAATTGTGTAATGTACAGATCGAGATTTTGGATATTTTGTCTGTGCACAGGCTACAAAATTAGTGATGCATTGGCAGAAAAGACTGTGCTTTTCTCTTTGGATCAAGTGTAATTTAATTCATATAGACAATCTGTTTAATCAAATTGTCGACCATTCTCAGTTCATGGTCTGATGAACTAGAAAATAGCATGAAGAAGGTTTTACTTCTTTTCTGTTTTCCATTCAAACTTGTACATGTAGGCTCAAACAAAGTTTAAAATAGTTTTGAATTTCTTTATTTACCTCTCTCCTTTTTTATCCTTACAAAACTTACAACAATAAATGCAATTTTACACAATGATACCACAGGGAACATGAAAATACATATTACATATTGTATTTATTCATACATTGATTTATTAAAGAATTATTTACTTGAGATTATCTGCAGCAAGTACTTTTTGTTTGTAGAGAGAAGAATTTCATACTATTTATTTTTCTTTAGAACTGAAAGGTTTGACTGTATGTGCTGCTTGTTTTGTAGAAATTGTTGAGTTACTTGCTGGATCAAAAAGGAAAAACAGAATCTGGAGATTCTAAACTGGCCTTTGACTCACTAGATCCAACAAGCTTAGAACAATTCATCGAAGATGGTCTCCTTGGATACTGCACATCAGCCATCATTGAAAGCAGTTTTCTTAATGATAACAAAGGAGGAGTTGCTGAAATTTATTCAGGTATATTCCCTTGACAATATCTAACAATTTAGGTCTTATTTTACAATTTGATGTGATACCACTGTCTGATGAAAACATTTAAGTGAATGTTGCAGAGTAAACACTGTGTCTGCATTCATGCACATTCTACTTGAACATCTATAGTTTTTTCATTTCTCGTGAAAAATTGAAATTATTTAATTTTAATGTTTCACCTAGGTATAAAAAAACAATTAGTTCTAGTCAAGTGTCAGCTAGTCCCTGATTATTAAGAATTTAAATTTTTTGAACTGGTCAAATGAAATGTCATAACCTCCAGCAAAATTTTGATTATTTTTATTCTGGTTTGAGAAATCAAAGCTATTACTTGAAAGTCGGTCTCCTTCGTTCTTTCATTTTATGATTATGCATATGCAGGATTTTTTTCTATTTTCCTAACAGAGACTGCATTTTTGAGGACCAAGTCATGTGTGAAATGTCTCAAGATTTGTATCTCAGCTCTGGAACAAAATAGTCTTGAACTGTTGACATCAATTAGTGAAATTTTGGTGAGTTCAGAGTTTTCTGAATCTATTTCTCATTGTATTTAGATCTCATTTAGAAATTCTTAAAAATCACAAAAAATCTTGATATTTCAACATATTGATATATTTTCTCGTCATCTGCAAACTCTTTATTCCAACATCTGTATTGATATTTAGACATTCCTATTTTGGTCCGACATGTGTTTCACATCAGAAACATTGGCAAGGAAAACTCTGCCTTCCGATCTTCAGGCTGTTAAATTTGTGTTTAGGACACATGTCTTCTTTTAGCGTGAATGTTTCATTTTATTGAGAATTTTCCTTGGGGAACTTGTTGATCAATGGAATTCATTTTGCCGAGACCAGTGCCAGGCAAAAATATTTAGCAACTGAATCCATTACTAAGCGCAATTTTTAAGTTAGAATTTCAAATAACTTGTTAAGAGTTGGAATGTTGTGATGTCGGAATATACAGTAGAGATGTCAGAATAAAAAGATGTCAGAATAACGAGCTGACTCCCTTTATATGTCTTAGAAGAAATTCAAAAATATAGTACAGTTTTTCTAAAACCTAGCTGCGGGTGAATGAAATTGAAATTCTCAGAAAATGGTCATGTAGATTGCATGGTTTGGAGAAATGCACTTTATCATTTAATGTAGTACTGTACTGGGTGTCCCAAAAAACGCAACAGATTTGAAAAATTCTAATGCCAACTGTTTTCAACTTGTTATCAAACAATTATTTTTATTTAAATCTGCAATGATCAGATTAAATTTTGATATATTTTCCAGTATTTTTCGTGACTTGGTTGCAGAGTTAAAAATCAGCAAACTTCAAATCATCTGCCATCTAGAATTTGCTGTTTTCGTTTTATTTCATGGTTCATTTGATTTCATGTTCAGGTACACCTTTCAAAACAGCATAGCTATCGTTAGATGACACCAGCTGCCAAAATCTTCACCAATAAATTAGTTTTAAATTTTTTCATTTTAGGTATCTAAGAAGCACTTCTCAAAATACACTGAAGAAGAAAAATTACAGGAGACTGTCGACCTTGATTATGAAGATGGAAAGAAATCCCTCAGCACATCAGGGGCAGATTCGACTTCAAAATATCCAAGCTATTCATATTCCGTTAGCTCAGGGGATGAAAATTTCATTTGTGAAAAGCAAGAGAGTAGCGATGAATGTTTTGAAAATCACAAAGAGGATATCATATTTAGAGACACAAACACAAAATACATAACTAATGACCCCCAAAAGGCTGTTAAACGCCGCAGTTTTCATCAAGATGTTCTCATGACTAGCGCACTCGCTGCTGTCATGGAAACCAACGAGGATAGTTTAGTTTGGTTCAATGATGCTGACAGAAGATGTTTGGTGGATGAACCAAGCGAAGCCGCGAGAAGTAGAATAGCAAGATTGAGAGAAATCTCAAGAAGTGAAAGCAGTCTATTCCAAGAACATGGACATATTGAAGGAGAGGCTACTAAGGAAGTTGAAGATAAACACCAAAAGAGGCTTGAAACACAAATAGACTCGAGGCAGGTTGAAAGCAGGGTGATTGACCAATCAAGATTGAAGAAGGATGCTAATCAGAGTCCTGTTATGTTAATAAGATCAAGTAAAGTGCTAACAGTAGCGCCTTTTAAAAAAGGACACAGTCGATCAAAATCTGATCAAATGGGGATTATTAAAATGACCAAAGATGTAGATGTGGAAGATGGAGGGAAGGAAGAAATATTATCAACATCAGCCCCAGCTGCTCAGCCCGAAGAAAATCGTAAGTGTTTGCAACCATTGCTAATTGTTACAAAGATTTTCGTGAGAAAAATGGTACGTGTGTGATACTTCGCACTCGTAGATGATTTTGCGTGTGCGATCGCACACGCTGGAAAAATGTGAAAAGTGCCTTTGACGTCACAGCTAACACATAACTAGACACAATAAAATAGGTTTATTTAACAAATCAGTTCAAAGACTTTCAAAATTGTGTACCGAACGTATAAAATTCCTGAAAAGTCGAAGAAACTGAGTAGGTGCAGGCATCTTTTCGTTGGTATATCATTTCCAAGACCCATGTCCTTTAAGCCTTACCCTATTCAATTGGGGCTCGTTGTAATCAGCTTCATCTTTGCGCGGAAAAGGAGAATGAAAATGGTGGGTTCTTACATAGTTATATTACGAAAAGTTCGTGATGTCAACGAGCTGTTTGATAATGTTTTTATGATGACAAATGGTTTCGTTGCTCAACGCGACTGTCTTTGCTTCTTGAAGCTTTAGAATTGCTCGATTAGACCTTTTTAGAATTGTTCGATTAGACTGTTTTGTTTTGTGTCAAGGAAAGGTCAAGAAGTTTGGTTGCCTACATTTCCGATATATCTTAGTTGATTAAATGAGAAGAGAAGAGAGTTGAATCTGTGCTAGAGAGTTCCCAAGGGCAAAATACATGCCCCTTTTGGCAAAAACTAGGACGCTTCGGTTTCCTTTTCATAAAATCTCGTTATAAGCAGCACAAGCCAAAATTTATGAAGAATCACAACTGTAAGCACTCAAATGAAAATTAAAGTGTTTCTGACAAATAAAAGGTTCGGACGAAAAAAATTTCCGTCAAGCACTTGTCCGAACCTTTCACCCCTAATTTCTTGCTCCCCTCGCCCAAATTTATGTTTACGATGAGAATTTTACATCAAATTCCAGCTCTGCTCTTCTACCCATGTCAGACCCCCGTAGAAGCAATAGATTCTAGAAAATACACGTATTTTTTATAAGAAACTCTTTATAAGAACATTGAGTACTGGAATAGTACTACTTAAGAAACTTTTCTCTATTTTTATCTTATTTCTAGAAGTCAGAAGTATACTGCCGCTTGTTAGTTGTACTTCATTACTCGGTATTTCTTGATCAATGTCAAGAGGCGTAGTTTCATAGGATTGGAACAACGATAAAAGCAACGAAAATTTGATGGAACTTTTAAGTAACTGTTAAGAAACTTTCAGATAATTAAAGAAACTTTCAGTACTGGACTCATTTGTTAGTCTCTGATAAAGATACGTACAGGTTGTCGGACTCGAGGTACAAGTAATACTGCTGCTAGCGGTTCTCTGTTTCCCGAAGTACTTTATTTTAGTTTCTTGTCGCTCTTTGAAACCTTGATAGCAATTATTGACTATGGTTGTTGATGATTTTAAGTGGCAATTTAACGGAAAGATCCTTAGAAGGTCGCGGTTGCGATCTTTCTCGATCTTTCTTGATGGTTTCTAAAAAAACGTCGTCAACACACCATTTGAGGATATCCTGACTATCTTTCCAGGTATCTATGATTTATCTCGTGGAAACGAAGGTGATGGCACTGGATGGCGATCTCTAACATCAAATGAAAAGACCGAAGTGGCCAGCTCACATTATATTTTCCCAAACTACAGCACTGAAAGATCGTTTTGCGCGTGCGACAAAACGCACGCGTACCTCAATCTGCGCGTGTGCCTGCGTGTGCGAGTGCGATCGCACTCGTCAAACGAAAAGGCCTGTATTGTTACAAAGATTTTCGAGATTTGCCAAGTTTTTTTGAGGATTTAAATTATTTTCGAGATTTTCAAAAAATTTTCGATATTTTTTTTAGAATTTGTTTCACTTGTTGGGGGGGGGAGGGGGTTTCTGGGCTTTTTGAGATTATCGAAGATTTTTAGGGTTGTCTTTGGGATGTCTAAGATTTTATGGGGATCCTTAAGATTTTTCGAGATTTATAGGATTTTTGAAGATTTTTTAGGATTTTTTATTAAAGTGTACGAGATTTTTGGAGTGATTTGCCCCTCGACCGTGTCCATTGATGGTCTAAGCAAAGTCTAAAAAACAGGGTCTAAATTTGGTCAACTGTTTCTATTTAGGATTTCCGTGGAGCAAAACTGCTGTGAACATGGTATAAACGAAATAGATGCTATAATTTGTTTGTACTTACTAAAACGTAGCCTGCGTGCAGACTCTACAGTGCGGAGGAGGGAAAAGGAGAGGAAGGCTCCCTGTAGGCTCTACAGGGAGCCTACCTCTCCTTTTCCCTCCTCCGCACTGTAGAGTCTGCACGCAGGCTAACTAAAACGCGGAACGACCCAAAACCAGCCAAAACCAGCTTCGGCTTTCTCTCTTTCATTCTTCTATCAGCTAGGGACGAATTATGCGAACAATGCGCTATTGTTGGTTATGTGTGAAACAATCGCTTGTGTCCGAGAGAAAGAGTGGTGGTGTCATGGGTCTATTTATTTCCTTATCTGGTTTTAGTTATGTTCAGATATCGTAATTAGCATGGGTGATAATTCCTAATGATGACAAACAAAGGAGGACCTAACCTGAATTACAAAGGGGGTAACATGGGAACGACAACCTAACAAAAGGACCTACCTAATACAATCTGTCAAAGTAAAACTTGATAAAGGGGAGGGAGGGCCGAAAGGAAAAAAGACGGTGCGAAGAAAAGCAGAGGAAAGGCGCCGTCTGTCCCAGGAGAGGTCAGAAACGTGTTACGAATTGAGATGACCAAAATAATAGGTACAGGCCCCGGTTAATAAAATATCAAGTCGAGTAGTTTATTTGTGATAGGCAAGGATTTTTTGGCGAAGCGAGTACTTAAAATTGTTCTACCGCGGTTTCGCTCATTCAATTAAAAATTATGTTTTCAGGGCAGCAAGATTATTACTACCAACCTGAAGATGGTTATATGTTTCCTAAACCATACAAAGGCCAATCACTTATCAGTTACCTTGAATCAAGAAGTTATGATACAGGCGCAGAACTAGACAAGGTAAGATACGTTTTGTTTGGCCTATCTGGTTTCTGTCTTGGAGTATGATTAAATAATTTATTTTGCAAGTTCAATGTTCATCTTGCCTTTGATACAAAGTAATAGTTTGATCCGGTTTGGTCCACTTCGTAGATTTATCTATATTGGGTCTTTCCTTATTTAGCCTGTCGTTTCCGTATTTAGCCTTCCTCCATCCTTCACTTTCTGCGTATCTTCTATCCTTACTTCCTTTATAATGGAAGAAGGAAAACAACACGCAGGTACCCAGTCTAAAGTTTATTATGCTTTCATTTGATTTGTAAAATGTTTTGATTTAAATCATGAAGATGATAAAAGACCTTTTGGAACTTCGTGGTTTCTCCAATTTGTGATGAGTACTTTGCAAGAAATTTAAACCATTTTATGAATTTCTCATAAAGGTTGTCATATTGAAATTATTTTGTTTTTTCTTGATTGTTTTCTCAATTTTATTTCTAGGAGAATGCCCATTTCAGCATATGTGAAGCCCTTATAACAGCGATTGAACAGGTGAGAATTTTTGATTTCCTGCTGTTCTTCCACGAAATTCATATACTTGTATATCGAAACGAAAGTTGAAGCAAGACATGCATTGTGTTACAGAACAAAAGAAAAACTATTGCTATTTATTTTGTATTCCTAGGAGTCTATTTGTTTAATTGTCATTGCTATGAAGCAGAAAGTTCTCACAAAACGATACCTTTTCACCAAAATAGCTATTTCACAAAATCGCAAATAGATATGGAAAGAAATGACAGATTGTAACAAATTTGTTAAACGCCCCACGCTTTTTCTGACTAACCCAGTATATAAACTGGGAAGGCCGTTATTTGCGTATAAACCAGAACTGCTTATTATAAAACTTAATTGACTATCTAGGTTTTAGCTGCTCTTGTATAGATCTTAAAGGACAATTCCGAGGTTTGTAAAATTAATGTTAGAAAACAAACTTACCATCTCCTGAAGCAAGTGACAAACTTTTTTCCACATTTAGACTTGTGTTTCAGCTGTCAATTCAATAAACATCTTGGTAATTTAGGCCAAATGTCGCTGCCATTGGTCTCCATTTTTTCCACGAGTACACGATAAGGAGGCTAGTCACGATTTAGAGGCGAGAAAACAATAGGGCAGCCTCATTCTCGCGTTGAACGTGACGTCAGAACGCTCTGACCATGTGCTTAATGACGTCACTACGCATTTGTCGCAGATTGTAAAACGTCATTTCGCAGAGAAAAGACACAAAACGTTGGAGAAAAGTACGATAAACCATTCATAACAGTATAATCTTTCATTTTATCATCAATCATACCAACCCTGGAATTGTCCTTTAAGATCTCTGGATCTTTTAAAAAGATAAAGCAATAATTTGTTGAAGCTTTGAAGATACATTTTTGATGATGTTTGTTTTTTTTGCAGATGAAATGCTCAAAATTCTTCGATTCTGATAGTGATGACAGCGACGAAGAGATTCGATCTTTAAAACGGAAAATAAACGAAAAGAAACTACGGAAGAAGATATTGAAAATAGAAACCCAAAAAGCATTTAGCGACAGAAGTACTTCAACGAATTCACAATCAACATCGAGTTTTTTCAGTGGATCAAGCTTTAGTACAAGCTCAAATGGCTCAGCAACAGGTAACTCATTCAATTCACTCGATTTGAACCGGGAAAATCTCTTGTTTACCGGGTGTCCAAAAAAGTACCCCCGACTACAAAATCACCAATACTCGATTATCAAACCTATAACCAAATTTTCTTTTTGATCTGTTTGTCAATGATCCAAATATATTTAAAGAGGACAAAGTGTTTGTTTTCGTTACTTAAAGGGTATGAAATGGCAGGTTAAAAAGCCAAATCTTGCCTAAGAGCCAACATTTTGAGATTTTTCATTATCCTTGNACCAATACTCGATTATCAAACCTATAACCAAATTTTCTTTTTGATCTGTTTGTCAATGATCCAAATATATTTAAAGAGGACAAAGTGTTTGTTTTCGTTACTTAAAGGGTATGAAATGGCAGGTTAAAAAGCCAAATCTTGCCTAAGAGCCAACATTTTGAGATTTTTCATTATCCTTGAAGCCTCCAAAGATAGATTGCGTTTCTTTCTGATATTGATGACCAAACTAGAAGCTTGATATACGCAAATAGAGTAATCTGGTAATCTTCTGTGCCTTTTGCAATATGCTTCAAAACCAGGCAGCCCTATCAATAGCTAAATTTGCTAATTCTGAAACTTATTACGAGATCAGCTATTCCTGAGAAAATATTTTGGTCTTTGATCTACTTGCCAAAAAAGGAAATTTAATGATCGTCCATGTAATCAAATTTTGTCCATTTTTCAAAAAAGGGGGTACTTTTTTGGAACACCCAATAGAATGATTTAATGGGCCGACTAAAGTGTGGACTTGCTCAAGTCGTCTTGAAGGGAAAGAAAGGACGACTTGTTCGCAACAGCTCACAGCTGGATAGCTGGATCCTTTTTGGACCGGCAGGCGGCATTTTTTGTCCTGACTTGTTTTTTCTGAACGATCAACGATAATCATGGTAGGTAAACCATGGATGCTAACATACCTTGTATTAAAATACCGGGTGTCCGAAAAACTTAGATAATTACTGTGCACAGCAATGGTAGAATCTGTGACGCCACTCACTCGAACATTTCCTATAAAAAAGAGCAAAATGTGCCGGGAGAGTCAGAAAAAACGTGGGGCGTTTAGCAAGCCATATTCTGATGAAAAACAAGTCAAATCGGGAGTGTTGAGGTTTGATATTGTAGCAGAAAGATTGAATAAGTTATAGAAATTTAGTTGGTTAAAATCGGGGATTTCTTTCCTCATTTATTTGCGATTTTGTGATATAGCCATTTTAGTGAAAAGTATCGCTAGTAAAAGAACTTTCAGCTTGCTAACAATGACAATTAAATGACTAGTCCCCTAGGGATACAACATAAGTAAAATTAGTTTTTCCTTTTGTGCTCCAACACAATGCATGCCTTGTTTCAATTTTTTGGTAGAGAAACAATATGTTTGTCATGGTTTTGACGATCACGCGTGCATGACTATGAATATAATAGAAGGCCTAGTTTAGCAATCTTGCGAAACACCATTTTACTAAAATCGCTCGTAATTCTGGAACGAAAAACCCGATTTTGACCAAACAAATTTTGATATCTAAGTTAGCTCTTCTTCTATACAATCACATTTAAAGAAACGAATTTGCGAATTAAACTGCATCAATAAAAATTGGCAAACACCCGACGTTTTTTCTGACTCACCCGGTATAAAAATGTAGCTCGATCCAGACTCTTTCTTAGAATTGCTAAAAGGTCTTGTAGTTCTGAGGTGGTTGCTTATTCGAAGGTTGGAGCTTAATCGAGGATTTATGATCTTGAAATGATTTTGCAAACATAAATTCCTCTCTGTGTAAAATTATACTTTTTGATATCTACTTTTTATTTAATTTTTACAGATGAAACAATACCGAAAGATACAACATCACAGAAAACTCTAAGCAGAAGTTGGGAGAATGTGTCCTTAAGCCCACGCAATAGTAAAAGCCTTTTGAAGAAGAACGACTCATCGAACACTGTAAAATCAGAAGATTCGACCAAAGAGGAAATGAAACCGGACGATTATTCAGCCGAAGTTGTCGCAAAATCGTTATTAAAGAAATTCGCTGGTCGTAAATTACCTGCAGCATCTGACTTGAAATGGATCGTGTCTGAAGACCAAGTGCCACAGACTATTTTACCATTGCCAAATGCCTGGCCGGTTTCACCAGATGATGCCTTACATAATGGATGGAATATCTCTGAAGATGATATGAATGCTAAAAACAATTTAAGGAAATGGTCTATGCCAGTTAGTTTTATTTTTGCTTGTTTCCTTATTTCATTTGTTTGTAGCAACGATATTCCCAGGAAGGTGACGGGGGAGTGGGTTTCGTTTAGGCACGCAACACTCTCGATCGACACAGGATTTTCTCGATGTGGTGAAGGTTGAAGCCAGTACACCGAAATTGCGGAGCTGATGAAATACGTTACGCAAAGCTTTATGTTAGTTCAAGATAAATTTCCAAAAAACATCTAAAAAGTTTTTCAACACACCAGCATATGCCTTATCAAGTCTTTTGAGTCCTTTTCCTCCCAAAGAAATTGTTTTCTTTTGTGTAACTATCTTTTTCTTTCAGACTCGATTGCGTGGGAACTTCGAATGGGCACCACCGAGGCCCCAAATCATCTTCACTCCGCATCCATATGTCAAGTAAGTAGCCAATCTACACCTGCATCCCGGCCTCCCTCCCGACTAATATATTCTTAAAGGGTTTGTGCAAGGTTAAAAAGTTGCATTTGCAAATGGCGAAAAAATCTAAAAATATCCTATTCAAATCGAAGTTGCACACGCTCCATGAACCATGGATAGCCAGAAAAAAAATGCTGTGTTTGAGTATTTTCTTTGTTCTATTTATAGACAAGCCTATTTAGTTACCATTGCACATTCCCTTTAAGCTAGTAATCTTAATGCTACTCAAACCTGTAGTACTTTCAAAATCTTGATTTTTCATCAAAACGTTGTTAAATAGCCATTTATTGAAAGATCTTAAACTATAAGCTATAAACTATAAGCTATAACGATCTAGTCTAAGAATAGAACAAAAAAGGCCACGTGCCACTTACGTTCTGATTGCTTTCATCTTTCAAGAATATCAAACACAATAAGCTGTATTTAGATTGCCCTAGTCCCCCAGCTAAGCTGCTTTTAAATCCGTAGAGTTTAAATTTGGAGAAGTTGTTTAGCATTGTGCTGTGCACGGCAAACGGGGTTTTATCGATGGGATACAGTAGTCATATAGAAATCTATTTCATGTTATCTAAAAGGCCATTTCCTCCTGATTTCAAATCCTTGTTCTCAGTCATAATAAACTTTTTTATCCTACCTTTTTTTAGACGCAAAGTGCTTGTTCAGAAACAACATTATCGATGTGCTGGTTGTGGCTTAAAAGTAACACCAAGTGAGTATTAAGCCTGGTTCACATTAGGTCGTTAGAGTCGTTGGGAACGAAAGGCTCAAAAGTCCAAAAGACTGAATGTGAACTGCAAAATAACAGTGGGTCATTAGGGTCGTTGGGTCGTTTAGGTCGTTGGTATAGAAACTGGTTCTATCCTAGCGACTCAGTCGTTGGTGTCGTCAGGGTCGTTGAGTCGCCATTCATATCCAATCTTTTGGGTCTTATGGGTCGTTCGTTCCCAACGACTCTAACGACCCCAGCAACTCTAGCGACCTCAACGACCTAATGTGACCAGGCTTAATGGTGATGTCATAACCTTAAGTTCTATCAAATCTTTGCAGCATTTCTGCCCAGCCTTTTACATTCCAGCAGCCGATTTACAGGTTTTAGAAGTAACGTTGTTTAAGAAAAAGTTTCTCACAGCTTCGGAACGAAAGGCCTTATTTGGGGCTCTCTTTTCGGGGAAAAGGGAAAGTTGACATTTGGGAACAAGAGACATCTTTGAACATATTCTTGGACCAAGAGAACAAATTCGTGATAAGTCATGTTTTTCTTGGGAATAAATTGATGAATTTTCTAATTTATCTAACCGGGAGCAAGGGAACAAGGAGAAAAGTAATTGGGGAACAAGAGAATTTTGAGCCCCCACGGAGGGCCTCTTTTTAGATAGTTAGCTGAATAACTGCGACACTGCTTGATAATAACAGCATTTAACGTTTTGTGTTTCATTGTCCTTGTAGCTTCATCAGGTTGGCTGAATGTTTGTGTGGTTTTTCAATGATTAACTGGAATTTCTACTCCTTTCAGGTTTGTCAAAGAGATTCCGTTACTGCGAATATCTTGGAAAATGCTTTTGTACAAGTTGTCATCAAAACAGAATGTCTGTACTTCCATCAAAGATCATCAACAAATGGGATTTTAAATTGTATCCTTTTTTATTCTTGAAGCTTGTTTTACCAATTTAACTTATGAACCGCTTATTATTTGAAAATAGCCTTGAAGAGCGAAACCATAGTTAGGCATACTAATGCGAAAAGATTTCATCAGACTATGAATTAACTGTTTTAATAGTAGACTGATTACCTAAGTCGCTTGCATCCCTGCGGTAAACCTTGCTCAGTAACAGGGGAAAAGATGACGCTGTCTAGGCCCATTCTCAGCTATCACCTCGCAGAAACAAATGCAGCAAAAATCCCATTCGGCACACAGTTAATGACGAAAACTTAGCGCGCATAAATAGTCGTGGTATTCTCTAGCAAAGACTAGGTTCTTTCCGGAAATGTTGGCCTATGGCATGGCAGACTTACAATGTTTTTGTGTTGTTTTGGATTGTTAAACAACCAAACTTTTTTGTGTTGCAATAAGTGTCTGTAGCCTTTAATCGTATTTGTTTGCACTGCAGAGTATCTCATTACTTTCAGAGTGGCATTCGTCATTTGTTGTGATAATCTTGTCTCAAATTTGATGTCAGGTGAAATGCCCCAATTGAAGTGTTTTGCATGAGTAATTTTTGCATTATTGCAAATCTCAAGTGACATCTAATTTGAGACAGACTTTAGTATTCGTTGTTGTTTTCTTAACTTGGTTAAGATATGCAGTGTCAGATTTTGCATTTGATTTTCTAACAAAAATGCAAAGGGAACCTTTATTCAATTTATCTGCAATTGATGGTTCGATTTACAAAAAAATAAAAGCGACAGAAACTTGTAGGGTACGTTTCGTCACTATAACTCGTATATTTCTCCTTTTCTGAATACTGTTAAATAATCTGGATCTAATAAAATGATGTCAATTTTTCACAGAGTCTGAAATAAGAAGTTATCTGACGTTGGACGAAACAGTTTATGGAGTAAAATAAGTTCTTTTTGATAGAGTGAATAATTTTTTGTCGCATGCTTGTTTCTCCTCAAAGTAATCAAATTTTTTTTTGTGATTTTTGAAACTTGCTTACTTTTTTTGGGACACCCAGTATTTACTAAAATTTTACTTGTTAAGCTTTATTGTCAAGACAATAAAGGTTAGGATTTCAGAAAACAACTGAAGAATTTATTAGTTATATGATAATATGATTTCATATCGCATTAAAGGGAGTGTGCAAGGAGGGCCCCTTGAAAATCAGCCACTAGGTTGAAGGGTCACCCTTCTTACTAAATTGAAATATGAAAATATGAAATGTGGTAAATAAGTTTGTATTAATAGAACAAAGAAAACATTCAGACACCCTATTATTTCGTTGGCCATCCAATGTTCACGGCGCGTGTGCAACTTCGATTTGAATGGGATATTTTTAGATTTGTTTGCTCTTTGCAAATGCAAATTTTTAACCTTGCACAAACCCTTTAAGACGAATCCATGTTAGTTACTTAAGCTAATAAAAGAAAATACGTGTAAGCTTGTCACAGACTCTGGTGTCACAAAAAGCGAGAGAATTATTGCGAACAGCAGTTCTAAAATTGTGGTTTGATATTTTTGTTTTTGATATTTTTATTTTTGATATTTTCATTTTTGATATTGCCACCCTTGTCATTCTGTTTTCTAATCACGTCTACTTGCTTACTTCCTTTCACTGAAAAATCGGTTGAAAAGCTTATTTACTCACCAAATATGTATATTATTTTCTGACAGGAATTAAGACTGAAATTACACTACGCTAAAGGATTTTTAAAGACATGCAGGCATGCAGAAAGGTATCTATACTTTAATTCCAGATTCCAAATCAGAACACATTAAGGTTTTATACAACGCAAAATTTTATATAAAAACATTTAAACATTTTATATCGTAAACAAGAAAAGTGACCGACTTGTGATTTCCACTTTTCTGCAGACCTTCATAAACTATGGTTCGACTGAAATTTTGCTGGTTTCTCCTTCATCATTCGTAAAAGTTACAATTGTTTTAGAAAGTTTACGTGAATTCTGTCAATAAAAGAATACCCGCTTTGTTTGTGTAAATAACGCTGCTGCCAAAACTTCTTCTCGCCGTAGAAAAGCAATAAGTAGCAAGTGTTTCTTTCAAGCCATTCATTCGAAAGAAAAGTGTAAGAACCAGTTGCTTGATTCTTTCAAGATTGACACCGACCGCTGAAATTTAAGGTTATAATGTTACCGCTACCAAATATTTTTATCGCACATTCGACTGTTAGAAAGAGACGTAAACCCTTTTGATGACGAATTGTAATTTTTTGAGGTTTAAAAAAGTCTTTTTATCTCTCTAGTATTTATAAAGAATTGCTGAAATTTCCTTCGCATATTTTCGATGACATTCATCTTTACTCACTTGAAGACTTTGTTCAGGTAATAGGTTTTTTTATTTGTTGTAAAAAGCGTATTGGGAGTCAGTCAGTCAGTTATTTGTTTTTAAGTGGGCTGTCAGGATTTTCTAGCTACTTAAAGCTAATTTAGGCCCACTATGCATGCTGCATCCAAGCATGGGACCCCTAGTTTAACGTCCCTTCCGAAGGACGGCGAAGTGAGTTGCGAGGTCAGTCCCCGGGTCAGGCTTCCGAGGTCACCCATCCGGAGTTTGACCTCACTCGACCGAGCTTAACTTCAGTCACCTGATGAAAACTGTATAAGCCGCTCGGCCACTCACCTTACGAAGGTAACTGTTCAGCCACATTATCAACCCTTTCTTGTTCAAAGAGATGGAAATCGTCATTGAAAGGTATTGGAGATAAATTGTCCTCGGGGGGGGGGGGAGGAGGGCTAGGGGGCGCCCAATAGTTTGAAAACAATGGTACTATGTCACAAGCTTAAATTTAATGTATTGTTTGTTTTCTATTGTTTTAAGAACAAAAGCCCCCCCTCCCCCAATCAGCATCTGCTTTTGCCCGATGGTTTCTACAATTTGGTTTTCATAGATAACTCTCTTCTCTTTACATAACAGTTACGAAGGTACTTCAATTCGATGGTTTTCGAAAATTTGCTCTACGCGTCCTTAATCTTGAGCACAGTTCTTATTGTAAACTTTTCTTATTTCTTCTAAAATTGAATTTCATAATTTACCATACACTTTGCAACCAAGCAATAGAATGTTGATTTTAAGAAATTGGGGAAGTTTCTTGACTTCAAATTGACCTCTAATGGCTTTCTAGTAGAGTTTGTTATTTTTGCTGTAAGATGCTACCATACTACAGTTTCTTATAATTAGATTCTTATGAAAAAACGAATGCAATTTATTTTGTTTGCAGGCGAAAAATGGTGACTTACAAAGTAATCTAAGATCATTGAATAGCTGTTCTTTAAAACACATCAATGATTGTCAGGTACGTAATTTCATAATCCATACGGGGTTGTTAGACTTACAACAAGAGCCCTTTGCTTCGTTATACAACTACAACAACCACCACCCACCAATTCTTAGCAAGGACTTTTGCACAAGCTGTTAAAAACCAGGACAACGAATTTTGTGCCTTAGGAAAGCATTGCTAAGAGTTTTTCAAGCACCAGTTGGGTAGCCTGCGTGCATGCTCTACAGAGCGGAGGAGGGAAAAGGAGATGAAAGCTCCGGCTACAGTTGGGAGCACAAACAACAACGTTTTAAGATCTTGAGACAAAAATTTCCCTGAAAATCATGCAACTTTGAAGTAGGTTGATGTTACCCCCTTCATTTCGCTTGAACATCAAAGCACAAATGCACGCGATTGCAAAATCTTTTTCTTCAACACGGCTCTGAGTCTTTTTCGCAAAATGCTGGAGAATAACCTCGAGCTTGTTTACAGCTTTTATTCAAAAATTCATCGAGAATTATCGCCGCCCAGAAAATTTGTAGCCCTTTGTCTGGATTTTGTAATAATGAGGTTATCAGTCGCAGTTTGAGCGAAAGGAAAATTCAATTAAATTAATTTTGGAGCGGAAACAACGAATCAGGTCATAAGTCTAGGAGACGCCATTGTTTTATTTTGATTATCGCTATCTTTTATCGTAGCTTTGTGCAGTGAAAGGCTTCGTTTGTGAATATTGTAAAGATGGAAATGATATTCTGTATCCATTTAACCTTATTAAAGTCGCAACTTGCCCATGTAAGTATAAAATTTGAATTATGCACATTAAAAGCTGAGCTTTTGGAACATCAAATGCAGAGACAAAAGATGTATGGATATTTTTCTGATGATAGTTTTGGATATTTTCGAAAATAGTTGACAATTTCTCATGTTAAACTGCTGGCTTCATTTAAGGCAACTGGTGTGTCCTTTTAACTTATTTTATTCGTTATTTAGTTTTTACTTTCGACGAAAATAGGAAGATGTTTTCTTTCTGAAAATGTTTTCATAGGATGTTGAAAGTGGTCAAAGACCATCTTCTTGTGATTAAATTGATAACACAAACAATGGGAAACTCTTCTATTTTGCAGTTTGCAAGACATGCTATCACAAGAATTGTTTCGTTCCTGAAAAGTGTCCAAAATGCGAAAGAATCAGAGCGAGGTAAAAACCCATTTACGCATTTATCCAAACTCATCTTATACACCTTTTTTTTAGAAAATAGTTTTTGCAAAGTACTATTGCTCAAAATAAGTTTTTCATGCCGTCATTCTCTTTCCTGAAAGTACAAAAAACGATATCCTATCAAATTTATTTGACCCATGGCACAAATACCGAAAATAAAATTTAAAGATCNCGTTTTAAGATCTTGAGACAAAGTTTCCCTGAAAATCATGCAACTTTGAAGTAGGTTGATGTTACCCCCTTCATTTCGCTTGAACATCAAAGCACAAATGCACGCGATTGCAAAATCTTTTTCTTCAACACGGCTCTGAGTCTTTTTCGCAAAATGCTGGAGAATAACCTCGAGCTTGTTTACAGCTTTTATTCAAAAATTCATCGAGAATTATCGCCGCCCAGAAAATTTGTAGCCCTTTGTCTGGATTTTGTAATAATGAGGTTATCAGTCGCAGTTTGAGCGAAAGGAAAATTCAATTAAATTAATTTTGGAGCGGAAACAACGAATCAGGTCATAAGTCTAGGAGACGCCATTGTTTTATTTTGATTATCGCTATCTTTTATCGTAGCTTTGTGCAGTGAAAGGCTTCGTTTGTGAATATTGTAAAGATGGAAATGATATTCTGTATCCATTTAACCTTATTAAAGTCGCAACTTGCCCATGTAAGTATAAAATTTGAATTATGCACATTAAAAGCTGAGCTTTTGGAACATCAAATGCAGAGACAAAAGATGTATGGATATTTTTCTGATGATAGTTTTGGATATTTTCGAAAATAGTTGACAATTTCTCATGTTAAACTGCTGGCTTCATTTAAGGCAACTGGTGTGTCCTTTTAACTTATTTTATTCGTTATTTAGTTTTTACTTTCGACGAAAATAGGAAGATGTTTTCTTTCTGAAAATGTTTTCATAGGATGTTGAAAGTGGTCAAAGACCATCTTCTTGTGATTAAATTGATAACACAAACAATGGGAAACTCTTCTATTTTGCAGTTTGCAAGACATGCTATCACAAGAATTGTTTCGTTCCTGAAAAGTGTCCAAAATGCGAAAGAATCAGAGCGAGGTAAAAACCCATTTACGCATTTATCCAAACTCATCTTATACACCTTTTTTTTAGAAAATAGTTTTTGCAAAGTACTATTGCTCAAAATAAGGTTTTCATGCCGTCATTCTCTTTCCTGAAAGTACAAAAAACGATATCCTATCAAATTTATTTGACCCATGGCACAAATACCGAAAATAAAATTTAAAGATCGGTAAGATAATTAAAACAAAAATATTTCGGTGATTTCCCAAAGGGTGCAAGTTTTTTCGACCGGTATAGTATTTTACAAAGCAGCGTTTTAGCCAAGACTTATTAATAGCTCTTGCGATTTCACATGATCGAGTCTTGCATGATAAAAGAAGTCTACCGAGGACATAAGATTCAAGGTAAGGGGTAAGGAATAAGAATTGGATGGGATAATAATCTCTCGCGGTCTTGGAGTAGTTTTTAAATCAGAACACTAACAAAAACACAAAAGTCTTATTTTTTATTTATTTATTCTTGTTGTTGTTTATTTATTCTTGTTGTTGTTTATTTCAGGCAAAGGTTGTTGGAGTCAAAATCATTATCAGAATTGGAACATTGAACCTCATTTCAATTTGGCTTACAATCACTTTTCAGCTTCTAACGATGAAAGTATTTGGAGCAGTTGCGGAAGACATTTCCTTTTATTTGTGCGGCGGGGGGGGGGGGGATGGGGGGTTAGTGCTTTTTCTGAATTAAAACTGATTGTCTTCTGAATTTTCAAAGATGATTCTTTTCCCAATATTCGAGATGGACTGCAGACCATTACCCTCCAAGTGCTTCAGAGAAGTTTGTTTTTTAAGCCATTCCTTGTTAAGCATAAGAATTTGCTAAACAGTGCCGGAAAAATATTTGTTATTCATTGTTATTGTTCTCCCATTGTTTCTAAACAAACATTGGTAATCGTTTCAACCCAGTGAAAACAGTATCAGATTATACATCTTCAGGAATCTTTATCTTCCAAGATTTTTGTTCTGTCACAACTTGATAGATACTTGACTTATCTCAAATGCGTGAATAAACAAGAAGGAATAAAATACTGTTGAACTTTGTTGTAATTCATCACAGGAAACAATTTTAAAAATTTGATGTCGACTTACAAATATAGCTTCTACAAAAACGTTGACAAATCAATGTTCTGTAAGAATAACCCACCCTACTGCTTTGAGAAAGCCCTTTTGGCGACAAAGGAACACTGTTGCGATAACATAAAAATATGCGAGGAATTACAATGGCTATCTTGTGTTGTTCGTAATAGCAAAAGTTTTGATTTGAAATTCGTGTGAATAAGTTTTTTAAAGGCTTTCTTGGTAATGATTGCTTTGTTATCAATGCCGTAAATGTGTATAATATTATTGTTGTGAAATTGTAAATTTTGCCGTAGGATAACGACTAAGATAGTGATAGATGTTTTGCAGTTGGATGTTTCTTTTTAAGCTTTCTCTGTTGTGATATCTTCGTCCTTCTTTTAGATAATCTAACACTGAAAAGAGCCGGCCGTTTCCAATAGACATTTACGCTAAAAATGTCGGAGAGGAACTTTTTACCAAGATGCATTGCGTTCCAATCGCAAATCCTTAACTGTTTTATAGGAATTCGAAAGTAGAAAGCAATGCATCTTGGTAAAGTTCCTCGCCGCCAATCGTTAATTGTTGTTAATTCTAGGTGATCCAAAATGATAATCGATTTGAAAATCCCTAAAATTTGATTATTTAACAAGATGCTGGAGATTCCTTTGTTTTCAGGTCAGTCAATCAAACTGCCGAGATTCTAAATGCGTGAAAAAGGGCATCGCCTTTCTGAGAACCATAAAAAAGTCCCTGGGTCGAGGTAAGATCTGAATCATTTGATTGTAAACGTGTTCTTTTAGGAAGAACCAAATTCCGATTTTCTAAATTGCTTTGAAGCAATGTTTTGAAAGAAAAAAGTTGATGCTGACACCAAAAGTAGAACTGCCAAGAAGTAATAGACCAGAAATCACACGCCACATCGAATTTCGTTGCCAATTTAATATTCTAAAAATCTCTTCTATCAAATATGAAATTAATATAAATCCAGAAACTAATACAAAAAGCAGACGAAGCTGTTAGTTCTCAAAACCTACTTTATACTTTATTTCTAATCAGTTACCACATACGTGCAATCTGCCTAATGTTTCCATTGTAATTTCTTAAGGAGCAACTCTGTATGCACTGAAAAAGGCCTCGCAGCAGTCATTCCACTTCATTTAGACAATTTTATCTCCTATGTTTCGTGTCTTGTGAGATACACTATAGATAACACCATGCAACTGCTTCAGCCTCTCATTGAAATCATCACTATGGATACACCATGCAACTGCTTCAGCCTCTCATTGAAATCATTACATACGCGATCCATATCTTGCGAATCAATGATTACTTTATTCGCTAATCAATAACCACATGCTAGATACACCACGCAACTGCTTCAGCCTCTCATTGAAATCATTACATACGCAATCGATATCTTGCCAATCAATGATTACTTTATTCGCTAATCAATAACCACATGCTTAATCGTGGATGAATCAATTCCTAAGCCAATCTCCAATGATAGCTTCGATCTTGGTTCGTGCTGCTGTGAGCTGCGGAGGATCATTCGCAGTGGCTGGATACATATTTGCACAATGAGCTGTACCTAAAACAAGAAAGCATAACAACTTCTAAGCCGAGCACTAGACTTATTACAATGAATCACATTTATTGCTGATCAGAATAACTATATACACAATCAAACTGAGACCCTTTATAGGTTAATTGTAGTAAATTTGGCTGAACAACAACAACAACAACAACAAGGCATCGAAAGAACACTTTTAATAAGCTGAGCAGGAAGAATATCGTATCTCCATAATTAGGAGAATAGTACGATTACAGTGGAATAATTTATTCTAACTTGAAAAGTGCCACATATTTTACAATTTCATATGGTCTGCTATCCCTAACTCCTTCAAATGTCCAAGAATGCTAAAACGTAATCATGTTATAAGCTTACAAATTAAGACTTATTTCCAAGTAACTAAAAATGACTTACCCTGCATATAAATGGCTTTGATATATGACGGTGTATTTGTAGTAAAACTCAATGCATGCCATGGATCAATCGCACCATTGACGAAGAGAACCTTGAATATGATCAATAGCTCTTTAAAAATGACATATTATGGATAAGGAAAGTTGATGCATGATCAGGGGGAGATCTAGCCTAAAGATAAGAGGGGAGTTTAATTATAGGGCACCAGTTACCTGACGAAGTTAGGTGAATAAATGGTTTTTCCAACAAATTATGCCGCAATTTCATGTCTTCTTTTAAGTTGTTACAAATGTAGGTTCACATTGCAATTAGGGGAGCATATCTCACGAAGAATGGGGGCACCAAGCAGAGTGTTTACCCGGAGGGGGTACTTGACCCAAATCTGTACAGGGGTGTGCTCCCAAGGTTTTGATGACTAACCCATTTCTATAATGATTTAACGGTTGACCAACCCACTTTGATGGTGCGGTAATACCCTCTTAAAATTTCAAGAAATTTTGCTTTTAGACCTATTTTTAAAGGAAATACAGTATTTACCAAAATTACACCCTGTTTTAAAGAATCTTGTAGCCTGAGTTTTATCAGGGAAAATGCTCTAAAACAGGGTACGATTTTCGTAAAAAAAGAATCTACAGATGCGAAATTTTGGGAGTACCTTTGATGACACTGACAATCAGAATCAGCTTAAAAATAAGTCATACAAAATGAGCAATACCTTTTCAGCGTTATAACCAAATCCACCATAATTTGTATTTGTAAAATCAATCCCCCTGTTGATGTTTGTCGAATTAAACTTCAAGCCAAAAATGTCCATGCACTGTTGCACTGAAAAGCTGAAATTTGAAAGATAAAACCAGTGTTACTACTCGGGAGTCTAGAATATGCAGGGGTCTGGAATGGAATAAACGGGATGGTAGGAACATTTCGCGAATCCTAAAAGCGAATCCTTATAACCTTTTATTTATCTATTTATAAACTATAATTAAGTCTTTACTTTTATTTACTTCTCTAATGAGAATTGATGTATGTTCACCAAGAAGCAAAATGTTGAATAACAATTCCAGTGTAAGCATGCCTTTCCTTGGAGTCTCCGTTGGACGTTCTTAGGTATTTTTTGTATTTCATTGCCAATCTATCTTTAGGGCCGAATGTGAAATAGTCTTTGTCAGCTATTTTGGTTCACGTATCCCAATTTTAAACCCAAACACGTAGGCAAAACTAATTATTTAAACAAATGCTAGTGACAAAGTAGCTACTGTAAATATAAGACTCGTCCGATTCCACATACCTCAAAGGCGACAGGTTACCAAATGGCTGTGACTGCGAGTCTGTTGTTTGGTAGTATCCAAATTCGGTACATGTTTGGTACATCCATTGTCTTCCTGTAAACAGAATCCCCCCAGAAAAACATTACACAATTTTAGTGAAATAAACTTTTATGTCTACTGTAGAAGCTCTATTTGGTCCCCTCCTATCCTAAGCCCCCTCTCTGATAAGCGCCTCATTTTAGAGAAAATAAGAAGTAAGCCCCCTCCCGATCAAGCCCCCACACTTGTATCAAATATACAAGGGTACTAAAGATTTTCCGTTTATTTCAGTAACAATGCACAAGCGACATGGCAATAAGTGGCATGGGGAAAATGTCCTTATTTTTACTCTTTGCAAAACTGTTTTCTTCGAGATAGAAGTGATCTTTCCTGGCAACGAAGATTACCAGGGACAATTGGAGTTTGACTTGGGGCAAATTTTGTTTGATATTCCTTAGCAGGAATTTTGGCAGAGCAGAACTAGCCAGGTCACCAACACAGAAGCCTGTACGCAGCATATCAACCAGAGGAGTGTCGAGGCTGCATGCAGGCTACAATACATGGGGGCGGTGTAAATATGTACAGTGTAGAAAGTATCATTTGGACATTGACTTAGATTTGTGAGAATTTAAAATTTTAAAAGCAATATCATTGGAATACCTCCTTCGCTTGCAGAAGAACCCCATGCTGTTTGTTGCATTGATGAAATAAAATCCTTATAAGATACATCCAGGCATTTCTGTCCATATGTTGCAAGGATGACGTCATTGACTTGGGCATATCTTAACAGTGCATCTCCAAATGTTTCATTGTTCATTATTCCACATAATGTTTCAATTGTTATATTTGTTCCTTTTGCCCCCTTGAAAAACAGACCATCAATAAGTTTTAGGAAAATCAAAACTCCCCCTTAAAGTTTGACAATATCCCCTGGCACTATCCTGTATTATGTGGCTGGACAACAGGCTACCCTGGCACTGAATGAGGATGAAATGAATATCAGTTGCTTTATTGCTCTCAATGAGGGCTTAACCAAAGCTCATCTGAAAGGTCTTGTTTCATTTTCAAATTTGGGGTAAATAAATAGGGCTTTATTCCCTTGGAATTCCATCAATTCCTCCTGATTCCAAAAATAGACTCTGTATATACTTTTAGAATCTGTTACAATCTTTACAGCAGGAACAAGTTATTTTGTCACATTTCATCTGAGGTACAGTAGTTGAACTATGCTCCAGTCTGGCATAATTCTACAATATTCTTTTTGAACAAAAACCCACCTCAAAAGCTCTGTTATCCTTGTTGTATTGTACAACTCCTGCAAAATTTCCAGCTAGTGAGGTCGCAAAGTTCATAATGTCTTGTTCATTCTTGGGGATAGGTTTGCAAAGTCTGAAGAAAAAAATGATTTTTAGGTTACAATCTCAGGCAATCCCTTTTGGTCTCATGGTTGATTCTAATTTAATATTTCTGTGGGGAAGCAAGGATGATCTGATTGACTGTCTAGTGAAATAGTTTTCACCTGAAATTTAAGTCAAAGTACCAAAACTACGACTAAAATAGGAACAGAAAAAATATTATTCAAGTTCACAAGGATATTCATTGACTGTGCTTACAAGTATATAGCAAAGAAAACTGCTATAAAATAAGATATGTAAAGATACATTGAAAGTATTTGTATCAGTAAAGTATCAGCCTTGTTGAATCTCTTCTAAACAATTTTTTCATAACATAAGAATATTTACTTAAATATCTTGGATAGATTTGCCATCCCTTCACTTGACTGCAGCAATGTTTCAAGCATCTTTGTGGCCATTGAAATGTGTTGGTTACAACTTGCTCCAGTTGTCGCAAGGGATTTCATCACTACTTCATAATACTGTGGAAAGTCAAGAACGGCCTGAATCGGAGCACTCGTTGCAACTGACCCTACAATGAGATACAATACTGTAAAAATTATAGTATCAAACCATTTCTGATAAGCTACAAGCTAGGAAAATGATATGATATATACTGTAAGTTTGTTTCAAAAAGACTGAACACTGTGGGCATCCAATAAGAGGCCAAAAACTGCAAAAAATAGATTTCTTGTAAAACTTTGTTTTGATGCCAACACACCAATTTTTAGTGTGAATTCTGGATTTAGATTTTTACCTGCAACCAGATGGGGGTACTTCAGTCTGAACCATGCTGACAATGCACCAGGGTATGAACCTCCAAATGAAATCCATTTATTTGCACCTGTGAGACCAAACTGAATTTGCATGGCTTGTCGAAATGCTGCCAAGTCTGCTAAAGCTTGCTCACTACTAAGGTATTGAAGGCTGCCATCACTCATGTCCCTATAGCATAACGGGAAAATATAACTGTGATCTGAAGATTGCGTGTGTATTATTGTCCAAATCTGAACAATTTTAAATTCCTTTAAGATTTGTACATTTCAAAGTATTATTAACATTATCAGGGGTGGCACCAGAAATCTAGCCTCCTAGCCAAGGGTGGCGCCAGGGGCCAGTCTGCAGAGTGTGACAACTGCACGCACAAGATATTTTACAAAAACTTTATGTGCACGCCGATTTTGAACGAGATCTGTTGTTCACTACTTTGAAAACAAAGGAATCAAAGACTTTGAATGCGAGCACGCCACTGCTTCGTTGGTCTGCACGCGCGAGACCTCGTTGAGAACTGCCATGCTCTGCAGACTGGGCCAGGGGGTGGACATGTCCACCGCAAAAACTAAAAAAACATTAGGTATACTTTCTGGCAATCAATTCTATTCCTTGTCCGCCCCACTTTTTCAGGGCTGACACCGCCACCCCCCTACCGTGGCACCACCCCTGAACATTTATTAGTTTCTATAACAGAAAATGCATAGCGCATTCAAAATTAATCATGGTTATTTTGCTCACCCTAAAGGATGGCTTTTTCCATAAAATCTGTGTTCAAGTAAGAGACACAATGCCCCATATTTGGCTGCGTATTTCATCATGCTACCAACAACAACCCACAATGCATTGGCAGTGCCCTCTCCTCCGATCATCAGAAAAACTGGCCCGTTTCCTTTCTTGTTGAAATATGTTCCATTAACAAAGTAACGCTGCTTCCAAGTCCGTAAATCGGCATTGTCAAAGTGATTGAGACGTTGCTGAAACCAGTTTTCTGCAGGGAGAGCACTATTCTGAAGAAACTCGTCAGAAACTTTGGGAGCACCAACGAACCCTCCAACTGGCCTTCCTCGAATGAATAAAGGCAAAGCTGCAACAACAGAAACGATGAAACTTGATGAAGATGCAAGAAGGAGAATCAAAGAAAGCCGCATTTTGCTTTTTTTCCTTGCTTTTGAATGCAAACAAGTCTTATTTTGTTTCTTCCAATGCAATCTCTTCCTCTTCCCTGCACGGTTTTCTCCGAAAAGCAATTTTGTTTTTTGACCAAGGAAATTGAATTGAATAGTTATCAAAAGGAGGCTATATCATTCATTTCAACTCTTCAAGATTAACTGCTGTTAGAAACATTACATAAGTCCTTGATTGTTTTTCGATGTTGTTGTTGTTATTGCTGTTATTGCATATAGCGACAATAGTTGTAGGAGAGGAGATTGGGGACTTCTGTAATGAACTTAGTTGTGGAGTTTGTTGTTGTTGTTGCTGCTGTTTTAACTTCGCGGGGCGGGAAAAGAGAAAGGCCGAAATAAATAGCAACTGCACTGTGTTGGTGACGTAAATGAAGGAAAATGGTGAAGCTGTTCAAATTAGAATCAGATGCATTTCTTGTTTGCATGACTCATGCATTATCAACTGAACAAGAAGAAGTCATGGGGCTTTTNAGCATAGGGAAATTTTGGGTTATATGTGATCAACCTACATATATATGTATGCTGTTCTCAAATATGTACATATATACAATAACAACTATGGGAAATAACATGAATTATGAAGAGAAACAGATGCCAGATGAGATGCATGCCATAAACCTCATATTGTAAGCCCCCCCAAATATAACCCTGTATAACCCCACTAGCTATGTGATTCCATTGGTTTTTGTTGCTTTGAAAATAAAATGTGCCCATTAAATTGCCCATTAAATGTATTCGAAAAATTTCGTTATTTTGAGCTGATAAAAATGAGGAAGGATTAACTTATGAAACTGGCAGCCGGAGGAAGGTTTGAACTTTTTCTGGACTCTGGTCTTTGTACTCCCTTTAACTTTCCGCTAGGAGAGATCTTTTGATGACTGTAGCAATTTGGCATTTCGAGATATCAGTAAAATAGAAAGGCTCAAAGAGTCGCAGGAAATTGCCGACATGCATATTTATGCATTTTATTTCGGAAACGTTTCAACATATGAATATTAATAGCAAGGAAAGAGAAATCTTCTTTCTTTGGCCTTCATTTAGTTCTAGGGCTGTAACTGTACAGAGTATCCCAAGAAATGCAGCTCAAATTTGACCGAACACTTTGAATCGACCTTTATGATTTCATTGAACAGGTGCCAAAACACAGCAGCACTATTGGCTAGTATGTGAACAAAAGATCACAAAACGATAAAGAACTGCTGTAATGTAAGAGCTGTAAAGGGGACAACTGAACCCTAACCTCTGCAATGTTTCGCTGAAGGGTAACCCTCCTTACAATTGTGCAATATGAAATATGAGACCTAGTTTTGAATGGAATGAATTTTTATGGAAATTAGGCTTGAAGATGTTGATGGAAACCTGTGGGTTGTTTGTTCTGAAATGAAAATAGGATTTGGAGATATTGATAAACTTGGCAAATCTCAATCAATTGTTCCCATCTAAGTTTTAAAGCCTGGAATCAAATTTTTGGATCGAAGTTATTCATTTGCAGGAAAACAAGAAAGGAAAGGAGATCAGAGTTCAAGTTTTCATTAAAAAGGCTGTGTGAGGCCTGAAATAATTGATCTGTGTAAGAGATTACATTTTAGCAATGCCGGAATCAGGGCCAAATTTTTTTGAAATTGAATACGAGACGCCATAATTCCTCGAAGCCTTGAGATGTTTTTAATGTTCCTTGAAAAGGAATAAACCAGCATCTGTAGAGTTGGTCAATAGTTTAATTTATGAAGGATGGTCAAATTCAACAACATTTTGAGATTGCCGTTGTCCATTTGGCTTCCGATCGAAATTTACGCAATCTGATTGGTCCGTCAAGATGAGGCAAGATGGGGGTACGTACCTAGAAATGAATGAATCGTTCGGCGCCTTTGACTTTGGGATTTAAAGTTACTGCACTCATCAGCGCCTCCGCAGGACCCATGAAGATCGTGCAAAAGAGGGATCTGTGTGATTTGTGCCAAAGAGGGGTCTCGATTCGAAATTATTTCCGCAACCCATTTGTCCGTATTTTTG
Source organism: Aurelia aurita (assembly GCA_004194415.1). Lineage (NCBI taxonomy): Eukaryota > Metazoa > Cnidaria > Scyphozoa > Semaeostomeae > Ulmaridae > Aurelia > Aurelia aurita. The sequence goes on along the minus strand of REGM01000021.1, from coordinate 1,089,659 downwards.
GCTTTTGAAGCTCGCAGTGTCAACTTTCGGATCCCCAAACTCAGACTTGGTTCACACTATATTTGTTGTTGCCAGGAGTGGTTGTGAATGTTTGAGCCCATTATCTTTCGTGCATGACGTCACGACCTGTGTAGGGATTGAGTTGCGCAAAAAGGAACACAATGAGTTGAATGAAGCCATTATATTCCGCCATCCGAAACCATTACAGTGCAAAATCGAATCGAAGCCACTGTAGTGTCGTCGTGTTAGTATTGATGATCATTGATGTTGAATTAATCAATAAAAAGAAATGGATCCAAATAGCGCAGCACAGAGGAAAAGCAATGCCATCGTTCATGTACGAGAAGATTCTGAGAGCGATCTCGAAAACCTTTTCAATCCGGCTATTATGAGTCAGCCGACTGTCCCAATGCGAATGAGGAAACTGCCTCCTTCATTTTTCAAACAACCACCGATTGGCCATGGACCATTTGGTTTGAGACCTGGCGTAGATTCAAGCAAAGATCCGAATGAATTGGGATTTGCTGTTTCTCATTCAAGAGCACATTCATCGCCAGCTTCCCTCGGTTTGTTAGTTCACCATCAACAACCACCCCCAACGCATAGGTTACCTCCTCCGGCTTCTCATCAAAGAACACAGTCATATGATGCCCTTGAAAATGATAACCTTCCGCCCGCTTGGGAAGCAAGGGCAACTGCCACCGGCCAAAAATATTACGTCAAGTGAGTTTATTTATTTATACTTTCCAATAAATAATTCATGATTTCTGCTCAAGTAATCTATATCAAGGTTTTTGCCTGTCTTGCGTAGGCATAGATAGGCCTACTTCATAGCGAATTACGCGTTACGTAGTAATACGAATTACGTAGGCATAGATAGGCCTACTTCATAGCGAATTGACTATATGGGCCTAATATCAACAAAACAGCGAGGTCTGTTGTGAGGGCCAATAGGCCAATTATACGTATTATTTTATGCTTCAAACCGTGACTAATTTATAAAAGAGAAGTATCGATGACAAAAGACTTGTGTAGTTCGGGCTGAAAGAAATTAATTGAAAGGGAAATTTTTTATCAAGATTTCTCCATGGCATTTCTTTGATTTATCTTGGTTGAGTTATGTGTGATGTACTGTTTCCTTCAAAAGCAGATTAATAAGTGGCACCTTCTTTATTGACGAAACAATGACTTTGTAATCTTGGCATTGATTTTTGGATTTACAGAAGTTTGTCTGCAATCCAAAAATATATTGTGCTTCTACAAACAAATATATGTTTGTTTAGGATTGTGTGTGCCTGTGTGGAGTCAGGTGCATAGGACTGCCTGTCTCTAAGAGTGAGCAGCATTTTTCAACTACGATCCTCCAGAAGTGCACTACATCTACATGTACACTGATACTGAGCAGGACCGAGTATCGGTATATGCTCAGAGTGCATAAACAATAATAATTAAGAAAAAAGTGCTAGAAGATGCCACTTACCAACAGTCAGATTGAACGTTTATCAATTGATGGCACTATGGTAACAAATGCAGGCTTATTGAGGAAGAAGCACACAACCAAAATATTGCTACCCTGTAACTGATGAACATTTGCACTTGAATCAAATTTATGCCAAAAATTGTAGCAATGATCTTTTAGAGCCTTGCAGCATTACTTACAAAGCAAGGGTAACAAACCAGTATTGGCCTACTAAAATAATGTTGCTTAACCGTTAAGTTGGCTCTCTGATTTGCTAATTTAAGGCGAGGCATGAAATCGTGAATTTGAAAAATAAAGTTTATGAATTTGTGGTATGAACATACAGTTTGCTAGTGAAGATACGAAACACCCACTTTATCTGTTGCCTTCTCAGTTTTCCTGCATTTCATGACGTTCTATAGGTGCCCCAAATTTTCCCTGAGGCAAGTTTCTGACTTTTCTGACCATTTTGCCTACCAAAGGATATTGAAGGAAGTTGCCTAGCTGCACCAACAAAATAACTTTCAGTACTCAAATTCTACTAACATTAGAACTTTACTGTGAGCCAAGTTGCTCAGAAAAAGCACAAATATAATTGTATTGTGATAGTTAGGCCTATTTCAAATAGATAAATAATTTGTACTTTGTGATCATGAAAATGTCATGACTGACTTCATGAATATTGAAGATTTAACTTGTATTCTCATAAATTGAAATTGAAACCTCTTCCAGCATGACTTTTCATTTGTAATGTAAACTCGAACGCTCAGTACTATTGTCACATCTAGTGAGCAGATATCTATGTCCCTTTCTGCGGAAAAAGTCAATTTTGTAAGAAACCCTATGACAAAGCGATTAAGGTTGTGAAGAATGAATTTCATTGACCTGCACTCAATCAAATCAAAATAAACAGAAAAAACAAAGCATTATGGTCAACTGTGCTCAAGGTGTGAGATCTATTCTTCAAAAGCATAATCGTTTTGTCTTTGGGGATCTCAAGCTTTTTGTACAAAATTTTCCCTTGCTGCTACACCAACTATGTTTTGAAGACTGCTAACATTTCTAGTTGAAAAATCTCAATGACCACAAAAGCCTCACTACAGATACGTGATATTAAAACTTTGACCACAAGATAACAATGGGTGACTGTTCAAGANTTTGTAAGAAACCCTATGACAAAGGGATTAAGGTTGTGAAGAATGAATTTCATTGACCTGCACTCAATCAAATCAAAATAAACAGAAAAAACAAAGCATTATGGTCAACTGTGCTCAAGGTGTGGGATCTATTCTTCAAAAGCATAATCGTTTTGTCTTTGGGGATCTCAAGCTTTTTGTACAAAATTTTCCCTTGCTGCTACACCAACTATGTTTTGAAGATGGCTAACATTTCTAGTTGGAAAATCTCAATGACCACAAAAGCCTCACTACAGATACGTGATATTAAAACTTTGACCACAAGATAACAATGGGTGACTGTTCAAGTGAGCACACCTAACTGCGCAGAATAACCTTTTTGTGTTGATTAATGATTTTTTAGGCCCAGCACAACGGATTTGCAATTTAAGACAGTTGAACTCCCCAGAAATCATTTGTCTCATTAGAACTGTTTATTATTTTATGTAAACCAATGAATGTATATTTTATTGTTCAAGCATCTAAGGACAATTGTGTTGTGAAGAATAGAAATTTTTAAGTCAAGCAAGAGAAAGAGGGATTGACATTGAATAGTTGATTCCTAAAAGCACTGTGGGATAGACAATCTAAAGAAAGTGGATTAAGGGTAAACAAACCACACTGTAAAGCCTTATTGACAGCATTATAACCAATTGGTTTATGGGTAACAAAATCTTTTATGCTATTTGATACGCACACAGTAAGAGAGAGTGGATTTACATTGTCAGTAGTTCCTCTCTTCACTGTTTCCTAGAACAGGGGGAAGGAAGGCTATTTCTCTGTTGGGAACAAATTGTTGTGTTCTGGCAGCTTATAGAGTGTTTCAAAGATTCTCTTTAATTTCCTTGCCCCTTTGATGTGTCAGCATCTTTGTGTCTTTAATGCAGAGACTGAAATAGGATTATTAGACACCACAATGTTGTCTTTTTAAGCTTGTGGTTTTAAAATCTTTTCATTTCTTTAGCATTACATAAGGAAAGTCAGCTATTTTTATCAAGTCTCCAGTGCAGTCTACACATCCTGACTCAGAGCTTCTTCATCCCTCCCTGCTAAACTCCGAGAAACTTTGAGGAACTTTGAGGAACCAAAAATTGAGGAAAAATAGCTTCCATTGTTATCACAAAGTACCTTACCCATAGCTCCTTGGTCAGTCCCCGAAAAGCTCCTTTGTTTGACGCCATAATATAAAAGTCAACAAAAAGGGTGGTGTACACTATGTTCTCCTAATTTTTCTCCGGCATTTCTCATCCAGTTTTTAAAAGTTTAGAACTCTTCAGGTTTCTGACAACCTTATTATTTTACATCACTAGTCATGTTGATAGGACAACTTCATGGACCCACCCAAGACTCAAAAGCCAATCCCTAGCCACGCTAAATGCCAATCAAACCCTTAGCCAATTACCCGAAGGATGGGAGCAAGGAGTAACCCCCGAGGGAGAAGTCTACTACATTAACCATCAGACACAAACGACAACATGGTATGACCCAAGATTAAATCGAAACCAGCCTGGAAGCAATCCTCCTTTTATTCAAGGCCAAGGAAAGCCACAAGAGCAAGTGAACCTTCGTTATTTGCAACTGGAAAAAGAAAAGCTTCACCAAAGGCAACAACAAATATTTCACCAAGAAATGATGATACAGAGGTCACTAACCAGCCAATCAGATCCCGTGGTCAGCGGTGCACCCCTCATTAATAGTCTCTGTGAACAGAAGTTTGCCAATTCACCAAACTTCACAAATGTGCAGCACAAACGAGTAGGCTCAGCTGATTCCGGCCTAGATGGGATGGGTGGATTTTTGCAGAACCCAAATTCCGAGGTTGAGGTTCTAAATGGCATTGATGATGTGGACATGGAGGGGAACATTCCGCAACACCACATGAAAGAACCGTTAACCCGGAGAAGCGACCCCGGTAATCTCAATCAATTGAACCAAACAAATGCAGGACATTTACCGGAATTTTTTGATCGGATGCCAGCGACGAATGTTGATCTGGGTATCCTTGAAACAGATACAGATCTTTGTAGTGGGTTGGATAATTTGCAATCTGAAGTACTGAATGACGTGGATATGATGTTATCTCCTGGTCACAATAATAAGGTAAAAGATGGTTTTCTTACTTGGTTGTAATGTTGTTATCAATGTAATATAGTGTTATGCTTGTAATACTGCTATGGGAGTTAAATCCCAGGCTATTAGTTCGATATTTAATCAAATTTAGCTTGATACAATGGAGAGGTATCATTGTTTATATGCAACCAAATATGGTCAAGGACTGCAGCAGTATTGCTGATTAATGTTTACACAGGATAGGATCCAATTGGAACTGTACCTAAGTGGGTACGAATACACCATGCATTTACACGAGACCAAGTAGAACCATTCCAAACAGAACTGCTACAGTAAACTCCCACTTTTAAGAAACTGACTTTACGACCTCATCCTATTGTTCTCGCATCCTATTGTTCTCGCTTAATTATTCTGTTGTTTTCCTATTGTTTTAGCAAAAATTCAAGGTCTGAATCTCTTCTAAAGTTGTTTCTGAGAGGCGAGCCTTTACTGTAGCCGCACCCAAACGGGTCAGCTTACAAAATAGTTCCTGTTGGAACCGTTTTTAAAAAGGTCTCATGTAAACAGCTGGATATTGTTTCTAATCGTCATGTCAGGATAGCAAGTCACAATTTTTCATATACCTTTTAGCTATTCTACAAAAGAGTCTNTTTAGCTTGATACAATGGAGAGGTATCATTGTTTATATGCAACCAAATATGGTCAAGGACTGCAGCAGTATTGCTGATTAATGTTTACACAGGATAGGATCCAATTGGAACTGTACCTAAGTGGGTACGAATACACCATGCATTTACACGAGACCAAGTAGAACCATCCCAAACAGAACTGCTACAGTAAACTCCCACTTTTAAGAAACTGACTTTACGACCTCATCCTATTGTTCTCGCTTAATTATTCTGTTGTTTTCCTATTGTTTTAGCAAAAATTCAAAGTCTGAATCTCTTCTAAAGTTGTTTCTGAGAGGCGAGCCTTTACTGTAGCCGCACCCAAACGGGTCAGCTTACAAAATAGTTCCTGTTGGAACCGTTTTCAAAAAGGTCTCATGTAAACAGCTGGATATTGTTTCTAATCGTCATGTCAGGATAGCAAGTCACAATTTTTCATATACCTTTTAGCTATTCTACAAAAGAGTCTGGATCGAGCGATATTTTTGTACATCTTTATTTGAAAGGTTCGATTGAGTGTTGTTAGAGCTTTTATCACTATTGTGCATATTCGAAAATTCGTCAGATTGCTAACAAGTGTATAAAAATATCGCTGGATCCGGATCCAGACTCTGTAGAACAGCTAAAAGGTCCATCGAGGTTCATGACTCTGAACTTTGGTAAGAGTTAGCATAGGATGATTGATATGTAGTAGGGTTTGAGTATTATAACTTATAGATTGCATGCAACAGCATATCCCAAGAAATGTATCTGTTTAGTCGACTGATTACCTGACGCTATTGTATCCCTGTGGTAAAACTTGCTCAACAGGGAAACAAGGGACTGTAGACCGAAGTAATATGATTCAAGCCAAAGAACGCAGGGAAACAAGGAACTCAGGTAATAAGCCGATCTGTTTAGACGAGTGTAGTAGCCGAATTATTAAACCTCATTTTTAATATTCTAGGTATTTTAAGCTGTGTTAGGCTTTGGCCTTTCTAGCCATAAAGTTTGTATTACTCATCAGACCATTGTAAAAACGTTGCCACAAGGAAAGAACCCCTTATCTCAGCTAGCAACTCATCTATTTCTCAAAACTCAAATTTCCCGATATAGATTTAATGAGGCATATGAAATTTGCAGCTTTAACAATATTTGCCCATCTAGGTTTTGGCAGTACTTCAGGAAAATTCTTGACGCGGTTCCACGAAGGATATATTTTGTATTTAAAAGAATTTGCTTGTAATGAGCTGGTGTCAATTTGATCCTTACGAGCTTATCGATTCAATTTTACGATCGTATCTTTGTACATGAACATACCAAAACACAGAAAATACGCCTTAGGAGGGGGGGAGGGGGGCGATAACTCCTATTGGAAAGAAAGAGTATGCCTGGTTGACCAATGCCCTAATCCATAGTAAATATTTTTTTACAGGTCGCCTTTCATTTGAATATCTTGTAATAAAGGAACAGAGGTTTTTGTATAAGACTTTTAAAATCGTTTTTCGAGTTTATAGTGGTGATTTGTCCCTCGAATGTAAGCCTTTTAACTTACAGAATCGTTTGTTATTTATTTTTATATCTGAGATGCTATTTTTGTAAGCTGTAGTTTAGAAGCAATAACCGTTTGTAATTTCTAGTTTGTAATAAATTTCAATCTTTGTGTTGGCTTTTTTAAGATCGAATCGAGTTCGCTCTCTAGTTTTATTGATCGGCGTAAGCCCTCGAATAACCCCCCACCTTCGAATTTGCGCTCCCCTCGAATAAACCTTCACTTCAGACCTTGTTCTAACAAAAAGCCCTCAGCTTCGAATGGGAGTATTGGAATCAAACACAGATTCAATTTTATACACAAGCATACCTTCTTGACGGGTGTTTTATATTATGTTTCAATGTTACACTTGCAAAAATCTCCCCCCCCCCCCTCGCCCATTCTACTAACCTTTCGAATTTGAATCGAATGCCTGCTTCTAAATAGCTGAATGGCCTGCTGTATATACTGGTACTATGCTCTACGTACTGGTCGATACGAAACTTTGTGCCAAAACATAGGGAAATTATAGAAGAATTGTAGTCAAATTGTGGCTACCCTTTACTACTCTTGGAGCAAAATAGAAATGTCTCCAAAAGCTTTAACTGATACATTATTAAATACATAATAAAGAAGATAACATAGTCATTGATATTATCTATGTTTGATAAACTATTTTGGCCCTATTTGACGTTGAACAGTGAGTCATTTATTGGGACTCGCCCCCACAAAGTGGCCTGTGTTAAGAACTCATTTCAAAAGAATAGACCATCGTCATTGGGTTATGGTATGTTGGATAAGCTTTTCAATAAGTGGTTTAACATAAAATGATATCTGTTCTACATTATTGCTCTTTCATCAAAAATGAAACCATGTTTCCGTTTTAGAAATGCGTTGCCACAATTTCTTCTTTGATTTCTTTGATGTATAAAGTGACCACAAATGGACTAACACGCAAGCTGCCGCATGACTAAACAGGTCGCCAATTTCTTTAGGAAAATCATTTCATATGCTTCATTTGAATGAAAATTTTGAAGAATTAAGTCAGTATTTTAGTCGCCCATAGATAAATGTTAATTGTCGTGATTAGGGCACGAGATGGCATCTTTTTAACTTAAATTTACTGATACCACAACAGAGCATCTTTGTTAAATGGTTTTGCTCCACATTACTTCTCGCTCTCGTAAAGACTTTTCAGCTATATTGGAAGGGGTCCATAGCAAGCGACAAGTTTCTATATTTTTTTTAATTTGCCGAATCTCCAAATGTACACAATAGTGATAGAAGCTCTCGCGCCAATCACTTGAATCCTTTGAATGAAAATTTGAATCCCTGTCTTGATCCTTTTCTTCTCCAGCCCTCTTTGAAAAACCTCGTTTTCGTTTCAGATGCAGCCACTTTCAAGTGGTGCATTGATAGATCGACAGTTAAAGTTAAAGCTAAAGATGGCATGGGGGAATTTTTTACCATGATCCTTTGCATGTCAAAGAATTTCGATTGATTTGATTGGAGGATTCGCCAAGTGACGCAAAGGATCATGGTCAAAATCCCCCCGACGCCATCTTCGGAGCTTTGCGTTGACGGGGGAGGGAGAGCAAAGATAGTTGAACCAAGATTGTTGAACTTCTTCAAAGACTTGTTTCCCCAGTTGCCATTTCGAAGGTTGTTGACATAATTTTAATTGAATGGCTAGAGCTTCGTGCCTACTTATAGATAGCGTTACTACTGTTTTGTTCATAGACATCGCTTGTTTTAAGAGCAACGTAACTTTTTTACAGATATACCCTTCTTGAAATATTAATGTTTTGTATGTAGTTGATTAAAGTTTCTTGTAGTTAAGGAGGTACTTTTATTACCTCTGTACGTTGAATTTTGAAATGAAATATTTTTTTACCAATAAAAGCTCGACATTGGATTTTATATTTCTGATAACCGGGATTTTGTATGAAGTTTTCAAGGTAATACGTTTTTTTTACAATGATAGTTTGGCATTTATTTGTATATCGTGAATGCGAAATGTTGTTTTTCTTCTGTTTGTCCTATGCACAGAAAGTCCTGTCCCAGATAGCTGTGGCAAAAATATCCTTTTTTGGTAAAAAGTCAGCGTTTTCATCATCAACCGATCTTAACAAGAAGGCAAAGCCTACAGCCTTACTTTTTGACCCAAAATAAGGATTTTAAAAATCGGCCGATTTTAGCGAAAAAGCAAAGCCTATAGCCTTACTTTTTGACCAAAAATAAGGATTTTCAAAATCGGCCTATTTTAGCGAAAAAGCAAAGCCTATAGCCTTACTTTTTGGCCAAAGATAAGGATTTTCAAAATTGGCCTATTTTACCGAAAATGCAAAGCTTATAGCCTTACTTTTTGGCCAAAAATTAGCATTTTCGAAATCGGCCTATTTTACCGAAAATGCAAAGCCTATAGCCTTACTTTTTGGCCAATAATAGGGATTTTCAAAATCGGTCTATTTTAGCGAAAAAGTAAAGCCTATAGCCTTACTTTTTAGCCAAAAATAAGGATTTTCAGAATCGCCCGATTTTAGCGAAAAAGCAAAGCCTATAGCCTTACTTTTTGGCCAAAGATAAGGATTTTCAAAATTGGCCTATTTTACCGAAAATACAAAGCCTATAGTCTTACTTTTTGGCCACTAGTAGGGATAATCAAAATCGGTCTATTTTAGCGAAAAAGTAAAGCCTATAGCCTTACCTTGTAGCCAAAAATAAGGATTTTCAAAATCGGCCTATTTTAGCGAAAAAGCAAAGCCTATAGCCTTACTTTTTGGCCAATAATAGGGATTTTCAAGATCGGCCTATTTTAGCGAAAAAGCAAAGCCTATAGCCTTACTTTTTGGTCAAAAATTTGGATTTTCTAGATCGGCCTATTTTAGCGAAAAAGCAAAGCCTATAGCCTTACTTTTTGGCCAAAAATAAGGATTTTCAAAATCGGCCTATTTTACCGAAAAAGCAAAGCCTATAGCCTTACTTTTTGGCCAAAAATAGGGATTTTCAAAATCGGCCTATTTTACCGAAAAAGCAAAGCCTATAGCCTTACTTTTTGGCCAAAAATAGGGATTTTCAAAATCGGCCTATTTTACCGAAAAAGCAAAGCCTATAGCCTTACTTTTTGGTCAAAAATTAGGATTTTCAAAATCGGCCTATTTTAGCGAAAAAGCAAAGCCTATAGCCTTACTTTTTGGTCAAAAGTTAGGATTTTCAAGATCGGCCTATTTTAGTGAAAAAGCAAAGCCTATAGCCTTACCTTGTAGCCAAAAATTAGGATTTTCAAGATCGGCCTATTTTAGCGAAAAAGAAAAGCCTATAGCCTTACTTTTTGGTCAAAAATTAGGATTTTCAAGATCGGCCTATTTTAGCGAAAAAGCAAAGCCTATAGCCTTACTTTTTGGCCGAAGATAAGAATTTTCAAAATCGGCCTATTTTAGCGAAAAAGCAGACCTGTTGATAGTTAAGGTAGAATCGAAGAATATAAGAAAAAAAATTCAAACATCTTTATATCAGTTGAATATCTATTTAATTTACGAAAACTTTACCATAAATCTAATATTCATTACAAATAGTTAGATAATATGAATAATTTTGAATATAACAACTGCTACCTGCGCAATGCAACGTAACTAGGCAACGCAACGGAGTTTAGCAGAATTTGCACTTAACGTGTTTTCATCGCCACAGTCCAAAACAAGGCGCGCTTCTAACAGAGTTAGGCTAAATTGATGCAAAGGAGAAAAAGGGACTAAAAATGATTCCGGGACCGGAACTAGAGAAATTCTACAAAAGGCAATGCTCGATGAAGTGGCCAAAGAAATGAAATTGCTTGACAGGTAAAATCTGTCATATTCATCGAAAAAAGGGCAATGCCGAAAAGTCCTTTACCCTTTCGTATTTCTTTGCAAAACCTTAATTAAAGAACTAACCTTAAGAACTTAAAGTAAAGTATTTGAGCAACTTTCAAATTGTATTCTGAACTCAAAGCTACAATAAAGAACTTAGTTAAAATGTCTGTGTGGAGTTAATCTTCTTGGGTGGGGGAAGAAACGTGAAGTCTCCTTTCAGAGAGCTGTCAGGGTGGTGAAGAAATTTTGGAGGCACATGCATTTGATCGTCAAACGACTTCTAAAAATATTTTGTACAGGAAAAGGACCAGTGATAATTTGGCATGTGTATTTACGGAAACGGACCGCGACGTCATCAAGTAGATGCATAATTTTTTAGTGAAAAATTGGGAAGTGATAACTTTGAGAATAGGAGAATTCTTCAAAAAAGACAAACAAATGATGTGATTATTCAGAAACGATTTCAAGCCTTTGTAGACATTTCAGTTATTCTGCAAAAGATACTGGGTCGAGCGACATATTTCTAAATTTTATGTGTAGAAATTTGCCGACCTTTCGAATGTACAAGACAGTTATGAGAATGAGAATCAATCGAAGCTTTTGAATCAGATTCAATCCCCAACAGACTTTTTAGCTATTCTATAAAAGAGTCTGGATCGAGCGATATTTTTGTATATTTTGCAGAAATCTGACGAATTTTCGAATGTACACAACAGTGATAGAAGCTAAAACGCCATTCAATGGAGCCTCTCGAATAAAAATGTATAATATTATCGCTCGATCCAGACTCTTTTATGGAAAAGCAAACAGGTCTATTGTAAACTACAAGCCAGCGTGCTTTTTAATAAAACTAAAATAATGACGTGTATAAATTAGTATATTTCATTTGAAAACAAAGTTAAAGCAATTTTAAGGCCAAATGATTTTGAATTGATAACAAGAAAGTGTAGACTAACAACAGTCGTTTGGGGAAAGGTTCTTTCCTCCCTTTCAAAAATTCAAAAAGTTCCCTCAATTACCCGTCCTTGTAAAGAAATGTTTTATTTTTCATGTGGCCTGTTCTTTGGTGATCATTTATCCTCTTATTTTCATTTCGGTAAATTTCTGCATTGCTCCCTAGTTCCCTTTCATTTTTAGGGCAGTCCATATCGGGTAAGGGGTTGGGTGGCAACGGCGACTGCCCCCTGAAAACCCCCAGAAAAAACGAAAATTTGTGGAAATTAAAGAACTTTTGACCACGTTGTTGGAATTCTCTCTCTGAAATTTTGAGCTACATCTACATGCGGACACGGAAAGCTCCTCCGTTCCCCTCAAACGACACTAGACGATCCTTGACATGGAAGGCTCCTCCGTTCCCCTTAAACGACACTAGACGATCCTTGACATGGAAAGCTCCTCCGTTCCCCTTAAACGACACTAGACGATCCTTGACATGGAAAGCTCCTCCGTTCCCCTTAAACGACACTAGACGATCCTTGACATGGAAAGCTCCTCCGTTCTCCTTAGACGCCACTAGNCTCCGTTCCCCTTAAACGACACTAGCCGATCCTTGACATGGAAGGCTCCTCCTTTCCCCTTAAACGACACTAGACGTTCCTTGACATGGAAAGCTCCTCCGTTCCCCTTAAACGACACTAGACGATCCTTGACATGGAAAGCTCCTCCGTTCCCCTTAAACGACACTAGACGATCCTTGACATGGAAAGCTCCTCCGTTCCCCTTAAACGACACTAGACGATCCTTGACATGGAAAGCTCCTCCGTTCCCCTTAAACGACACTAGACGATTCTTACTGCTTTATTCAACAGTTTCTAATTCTGACTCATTCTGCACTATCTAAAAATCCTTGATTTGGAGAACTATGAGCATTTTACAGGAAAAGCAACTTTCTCAAAGTCTCTGTTTTTAGAAAGTTTGCATAGCTAGGTCATAAGTTCGTTGTCAACATAAAGACACTTTCTCCGACGCAATGTATTTGATTGTATTGACTTTCCTAATCATTTGACTTCATTTGACTTCATTTGTTATTTCATGTTTAATGATAATTTTGCCTGTTTTTAATTTCAAAAGGTAGTCACTCCGGGGCAAACTCTGTCAAACAAATTTGGAAAACTAGACAATGATTTGATTAATCTTTGAGTGGCACAAAAATTTGCAAAAAGCATCGAAGAATGGAACATTTGCAGAATGAATCTATTTGAACGAAAAATATTCTGCAAATAATTCTCTTAAAGTATATCTTCGTTTTTACATAAATTTGCATCAAAACGCTACCATAGCTAAAATAGAGAACAATCAAGCGACCTTTTGTCCTAGTAGTGCAAAATTCTTTAAAATGTCCAATTCATAATGGGAACAAACTTTTATGTTTAAACTGCCTTTAATTAAGGACTATAATTAATGACTTTACATTCAACTAAAAGGGGTGCAATTCATTGCAGAAATGTTTTTCGTTCAACTAAATACTATAACGGGCAAAAACTAATGATTTATACAAAATATCAGAACGAACCCTTGGAAAAAACCCAACCAAAAACCCAATAGACCCTTGTTTTAATTCCACCCATCTAAAGTGTTTCAGAATGTCCTTTGACAAAAGATTATTTTTAACAAAATGTTCAGTTTAAAACCGTAGTATTAATATATTTGTGCAAATAACAATAGATGAAATTTAATATATAGTTACTTAAATACAAAGAATGAGTGTAAAAAGATCCCTTACGTCTGTCGTCATTATTAAGTCCCTCCAATAGATGACCTGGTCGACATCGTGGATTCTCTATTCATCTGCATGTCAATATCAGGAGCAATCCTGTGCAGCGTCCTCCGCAATAGCTTTTCAAATTGCCTGCGTTGTTCTCTCTCTTCTTCAAGGTTTTCTCGTAAATAAAGTGTTTGCTGTAAAAATATAAAAATACGACATAAAATAAAACTTGAGCAGTCTTGAAATTCTATATTTCTTGTATCTAAAGGGTGCTTCATGAAAAACCTCTTTTAAAAATATATCAGCTAAGATATTTGTTCCATTTTCGACAAAAACTATTCTTTAAACAACTAAAAGTAAAGTGTTTAAATAGATTGTTTGCAACTTCAAAGAAAGGATTAAAATCAGTTATTCTCAATTTACAGTCTTGCAAAAAAACTTGAGTGCAAAACAGGAACAACTATTTGCTTCATAAGAATATAATATTTTTCCCTATGAAAATTCCTCTGCGCCACTTTTCTTCCTCACATCTTTTCTTTGGGTGATGTTTGAAAAAGTCAACAAAATCTCAGTATGTTTTCCAAGAATATTTACCCCCAATACAAAATTAACAGAAACTCTCAACTAAGGGAGCAACATTGGTTGAATTACAGTAAAATCCATCTTTTGTCAAATTGTTCCAGTATAGAAAACTTTAGTAGTATCTTGTCGATTCATTTTGATTGTTAAACATTGTCACTTACTGTTACCCTGGGTACCAGACTCTCAAAAGCGTTCTTCTATTGTAAATTTTTGTCAAGATTCCCAAAAAATTAGCCATCAAATCTTTTCGCCGGAATGACACAATTTTGACGAAATTTTTTCCCGAAACTGTACGGTATCCGATGGAAGTTTCCGTTCTCAATTTAAATAAACTTTACACTCGTACACAAACCTTTTGGAGATTCTGGACTTGGGATTTCAAGCTATAAACCTCTGTCGAAACGTCTCTACAAGAAAATGCATCGAAATTACAATATGAAACTTAAAATATGGAATAACAGTTAATATGTAAATAAAGAGAAAATGATAGAGAAAGAAACGTCCATTATGTTCACGCCGAAGACAAAGATTGTAATACTTGCACCTATACAATCTTTCAACTTTCATATTTGTGTTTAATCAAGATTTTGTTTGTATGCAATCGATCTTGCCATAGTTTTCGACTAATAATACGGCCAAATAAAAAAGATCTTTCGTTTCTCGTTCCAGGCTGTGCCTACACCTTAATCCGTGCGAGACATGTTTCCAAGTATGTTTCTATCTTCGATATTAAGTCCACGAATAAGAAACTGTAGTAGCCTCTTCTAGAAAACTAAGAAACTCTACTAGAAGCGATCAGAGGTCAATGCAAAGTTAAGAAACTTTTCAATTTTGATTATGAGTTGCAAAGATTTTAAACAAAAAGTGTCTTAGCAACCAAAATGATACTGGGAAGTATGGTTATTTCAGATGACATGAACTTTACTTCGAAAATACTCGAAAGAAAAATTTAAAACGTGCCGGGGGATAGATAGATAGATAGATGGATAGATAGTCTGTCAGACATAAGTTAAAGACCCATTGCTAACCATGATCCTTTGCACGCCGAATGAAAAGCAAAACAAATAAAACCTAGGCCAGAAACGAATTTCATATCATATGAAAGACAACTATGGGGCTGCAAAGGATCATGGTTAGCAGCGAGTCTTTAAAATAAAAAAGATACATACACTTCAGGTTTCTTTTTTCTTGATTTCTTCGTAATTAGCCTTTGTTTTGCAGGATAATGTGCTCTTGGGGGAGTGATTGGTTTGAAACTAAAATGCGGAGGAACTTCAGGAGGAAGAAGGCTCGTTGGGCTTACACCTGTTTAAAAGATTGAGAAAAAACATTCACATAGATGATACTTTAAATTTCAAAAGAAAAATAAAGGTAGTAAATGTATTCCCTTTGAAGTTAAAGGGTTGATTTTTACGAACAAAAAAAGAGAGGTCTTGTTGAGCTTACAATATACTTGCCCCAAGTCTATTTCCTGAAGTCAATCTGACCGATCTTTTTCCCATAGTTCTCAGTTCTCAGATCCGCTATTCCAACATTCCGTATTCCTTTACGGAATGTTGGAAAGGCGGATCCGGGAACTATAGGAAAGGGATCGGTCAGACGGACTTCATGAGATAGACTTGGGGCAAGTCTAAGCTTACAACTGTTTAAAAAGTTGAGACAAATTGGATCAAATTCATATTTATAATGCAATAAAACTCATTAAAGAGGGGTGTAAATAGATATCAAGGTGGCGCAGTAACTTTGCTCTCTAGCTAAATTTTTTATCAACAAAGAAAAGGAAGGCTTTCTAGGTTGACAGTAGCATACAAAATTTGGACAAATTGGATCATATTCTCAATTATAAGTCAAAATTTCTAAAAATTGCCAACACGAGACAGTAACTCTGCTACCTTTGTTGTTGTTCTTGTCTTTGTATCAAGTCCCTTTTGGAATTAAACTTCTAAAGTATAAACACGGTTTCAATATTTCACCATTTCAGTATATCATATCATATAACACTGAACATGAAATGAAAAATTGAAATGTGGAAAACCTTTTTTCGTCCGTGAATTATCATACAGTCACGAATTCCATCAAACAAGTTAGCTCTTTCTGGTGAAAAACTAGTACTTGTCCTTATATCTGTTTAAAGAGCAAACGCTTGATAGATTCTTATTTTCTGATGATGCTATCAAACAGATATGAGTCCTGATTCTACCAGATGGAAAAATCCGCGCCTTGTGACATTTCCAGATAGCTGATTGGCTCCCACAACAATTCAACACTTTGAAATCAATTTCATCTGATTTTTCACATTTCAGGTGGACGCAAAATGCTCTGGTTTCGAAGCAACCTCAAACGTTGTTTCATTTTGCGATAACTGAGTCATTACTCATCAGATCTGCTGAAGCAAGGTCTCGAATTTTAAGTTGAAGATAACTCTACTAAAAATATCAAAAGCAAGAAAATAGAGATCATCGCTCCTCCACAGTAGCTGTACAAACAAAGTACAAACATTTTGAGACACCATATGGACTAACGATGTCTATTAATACCGTACAGTGTGTCCTATCGTATATAAAATCGAAAACCTGACCATTAATTTCGGACTTTTTAAATATTCTAATTTACGAGAATAAAAGGGCGTTGCCAGTAAAAGTAACCGGTAAAGTAACCGTTGCCAGTAAAGTCTTCCTCGATAAGTCATTGTTCCCAAAACCATTCTCCTGCCATGGCCGTGAGGCCATCATGTTTTCCTGAGTCTGTAGAATCAACTGACGCAATAAAAAGGGTATTTTATGATATGAAGTTTCATTTTATGAAATGGCGATAATAAAGCTTCTACAAAATCTATAAAATCTTACAAAATCAAAATACTAAATTAACCGATTTCTACCATAACAATATTCAAAACTAGAAGTAGCAAACAACGAACTGCATATATAAAGACACACGTGCACTCATTAGTAAGGGCGTACTTGATTGGTAGTAATTCCATATTCGGTAATCATTCATAAAGACAAAGATATACCCTGCGTACCAGAATGATACATACATTGATACATTGATACATTGATACATTGATTCATACATTGGGCACAGTTCTGAAAACAGTAGCGATGGCAGGTTTAGAACACCTCTGAGACCTCTTGCTCCCAACATTAAAACGTGTTGCAGAATTAGCTGACATTCTCATTATGAGTAGGGTGGAGTGAGATAAAATGGGCAAGACCGGGGCAAAATGGGCCACTTGATTTTTGCTTCTAAAAATGAGGCAAAATGTAAATACCCTTGGTTGTAAACTTGCAGCATTTTCAATCAATAAAATTGCCTTTGTTGACGATAGAAAATGATTTTCTTCAGCAAAAACACAATAACAGTGACATCCATGAATTTGTCAATGACCCATTTTGCTCCACTCTGACCCACTTTGCCTCAGTCGGACCCAATTCTCCCCCACCTTACCCTAGTTAATGCAGCTTTCTGGTAAAAGCAGGATTATCAAAATTCTTATTTGCTTCATATTCTGATCTCGACCTCTACCATTTATAGCAGTCGACCAGATTGGAATCACCAATCAACTACGCCCTTATCACTAAACCCACGATGCAAAACAATCATCTCGGAAAAACCATAAAACTTGGGACACATCTGCTAAACTGCAAGAATATAAGAAAATCTTTTCATAGACAAAGTCATGCAACTGGAAAAATGTTTCATTATCTAACTCGAATACAACAGAAAGATTTCACAAAAAATAGGAGAGATATAATTATAAAGCAAGAAATTGTAAAATAATGTTTAATTCTATCTTGTTGATGTTATCGTTAATGTTGAATATGAAATCACGAAATTACTTTGGATATCGTAATTACACGACAGCTTCTGAACAAGATAAACAATCTCGCGGAAGATATTTTAGATCTGCACTTCTTCGATAGACACTCTGTCTTCTCTCGGTAACCCCTTTTCGCGTGAAAAACCGGTGAGTTAGCTACCTAGATTTCAGGGTGTCTCTTACGCTCTGCTTTATCTATATTAGCAGCTTGACTATTCGACCGTATAAATCTCTTTGTTTGCAGTCACTTTGCAGGCCTTTGCACAGGCGTGTCAATCAAAGAAAAACGGTTGGTATGTTATGCTATGTTACAAAATCTGTCTTATTTCTATTCGTAGAACAACAGACAGTTTACAAAACTTGAAATCCTCGAGAGTCTACTGATAAAAGACAAAACAAATCTTTAGGAACTTTTCAATTCCGCTGCGTAGCGTTTATTGAATCTTGAGAAATTCACATATCTGGACTTGCTTCAAATCTCCCTCTTGTCAGCACAAGACGTGGAATATGAACGTTGTGCTGACAAGAAACAGAGACCTGTAACAAGTCCATGACGTATCCTATTCAGAACAATAATTATCAGTCCGTGGTTAGTAAGCAGACACTAAAGCTGGATAGGCAATGGATACCCCCGTCAAAAAATTGCTGTATAAATAGTAAAGTGATACTATCTGCTCAAAATGTTACTTGGAGATAAGACAGCGAGAGATAGTAGATAAAAGAAGTTACTGGCAGAAAACGCGGGATAACAAGAGAACACGCGAGATAACTAAAGAAAATGACAGATTAACAGAGCCAACGCGTGATAACAACGTAAAACGCGAGATAACAACGTAAAACGCGAGATAAAGAGATACAGAGAGAATAAGAGATAACGAGGGGAATCACAAAATGACTAGACAGTTTTAGATAAGAAGAGATACGATAAAAGATATAATTGTTCATTTATTCTAAAACTGTTTCACACCATCACCTACTTGTGTCTATTAGGAGTTCTTCACAATCTGCATCATTTTGATATTTGAGTGGGTGAGGAGAATTCAACATCTCGGGTCTTCGTTTCGTACAATATCTTCAAAAAACAGAAAGGAATGGAATTAGCTTCCAGAATTAAATCGACTGATTGATTGATTGATCTACGTATAGACAATCACCTAATGACAATCACAGTGTGGTGTGAAACAGTTTAAGAGACCAAAGGAAAGGGAAATGTGAACTCAACTGTTTAACTTAGTTGCACTAAACAGAAAATATCTTGGCATGACTAAGCCAGGCGCTTTTGAAAGTGAATCCACGTAAGTTTCGTTTTCTTATGAATAAAAGGGAAATACGACCCCATGGGAGTACCCCAGTTACCTCGAAATTTCATTCAACACCTCAAATATCTTCACATCACATCACATCACAGGGGGTCACATCACATCACAGGGGGTCACATCACAGCATTCAGAACCCTAAACATTTGCTTACAACCTGTAGAGGCAAAGCTAACTTCAGGCAGTTTCTAAAATGTCAGATTGTTCTCAATGTTATTGGGCACAATGAATAATTCAATACCCTGTAAAGCTCAGTGAAACAGAAGCGATCCTTGCAACATTAAAGATGGCAAATTTATAACTTCAGGCAGTTAGTATCATTTCAGTGTGTCGATTGGGCCATAGTCATGATTGGGCGTAGACAGAAAAGTAGTATGCATGAAAGCTACGATAAAAAGTTAAGAAGAAGTGACGTCAGGAACGTTAAAGATGACAGGATGATGAATTCAAGCCGTTACTGTGATTTAATTTTGTCTTCTGTTAATTGCATTTAACACAATGGATAACGCTAATTGAAACTCAAACGATATATGGTACTTCCAATATGAAAGATTGCAAAAATATGGCTGGATCAATTAGTGGGTAGACTAGTAGGCTATATGATAAAATTAGTTGGATAATTCGACGTTCTTGCATATTATATTTGTCAGTTTGGTGAATAACACTGATAACAAACGGGGGATGAATGGGGGGGTTATTATATGGGGTGAGGAAAATAGTAGCACCCTTTTTGGAATATCGTAGGAACAGATCTAAGTGATCAATTTCATAAATTTTTGCTTTAATATATCAATGAAAGTCGAACTGGCNTTAACACAATGGATAACGCTAATTGAAACTCAAACGATATATGGTACTTCCAATATGAAAGATTGCAAAAATATGGCTGGATCAATTAGTGGGTAGACTAGTAGGCTATATGATAAAATTAGTTGGATAATTCGGCGTTCTTGCATATTATATTTGTCAGTTTGGTGAATAACACTGATAACAAACGGGGGATGAATGGGGGGGTTATTATATGGGGTGAGGAAAATAGTAGCACCCTTTTTGGAATATCGTAGGAACAGATCTAACTGATCAATTTCATAAATTTTTGCTTTAATATATCAATGAAAGTCGAACTGGTTTAACCTAAATTTGGTCTCAGCCACATTTTCATCAATAGACTAAAAGGAGAATGTTGCAAATCATCAATTAGAGAACTTTCTACAGTCTTCTAAACAGAACTTTCTACAGTTTCATTCGATTCTTCCCCTTAATAACTTAAAACGATGGCAAAAGGTGAAAACAATTAAGAAGCTAAGAGTATGACGGAAGGTTTCTTAAAATTCTCATTATTTGAGTGCTCAAACTTTCTTTAGGGTTTCTTGGAAGTTTCATCAAATTCTTGACGTTCGCATCCCGTTCCCTTGTGAACATTGCACAACAAAGTTTTATGAAGCTGTGCCATTGCTGGGTAAAACTCACGTACCTTTCGAGTCACAAAGTACACGAAACAAGTGACAATAAAGTAAAAGAGTTTCCTGAGTTTCTTAATGTTTTAGTGATCTGAGAGTTAAGTTTCTTATGAAGAGTTTCTTACAAAAAATACGTGTAAACAAAATTTATATCAAAAGAGAAAACAAGAAAAGCACGAGCAGCTTGATGAACGATCCATTTAGGATTTAATATTGTGGATATATATCAACGTAATCTTACATTCTCAACGAAAATAAAAACAATTATCTGTATGCAAACGTAATATTTTACAAAATTAAACAAACTTCGAGTACACGCATACTTTCAAATAAAAAACTAGCTACTATCTATCTCTTGTAATTTCTACGTTTCAACAAAATATCAACAAATTATCAATAAATAAATTAAGAGTGTATTAAATAGGATGTTTTCAATGTGTGGAAATTTAAAATTCTACTTCGACGAAATGTTGCTGTTTGTATACATTTGAAGTAGGACGTCAAATCATGTATTGCATTGAACCTTACGTTTCAAAAGTAATGCCAAAGATCTCTCTTACATTTCTTTCTCTTTCTTACATTTCAACTGAAGAACAACAAATTTCGAATGTAGCCTTTAGATTGTGTTTACAAGCCAGTTTCAAAAGAACCACCTGGAGATATCCATGTACAACGACACTGCAAGTCTCCTTTTAATTAACCGCGCTTTAAGAGCGATTGGACTTGGTAGAGGTAACTTTGAACTGAAGTGGACATGAACAAATCATGAGATTATGGAGTACTGATTTAACGCCGGACAGCTGTGGTATTCTCGCCAAATTCTCAAATTTTCCCCTCAAACCTTACAGGGCTATGGTATTCTTATCAACGTACCCAAAAGGTCTTAAGTTAACCAGCACAAGACCTAGGGTTGTTTACATATTTCATTCAACGCAACTGAAGTCAGTCTTCATAAGTAAATTTTGAAATTATATTTAATAAACCAACAAATAACAAGACAATGAAACCAATAAAATATTCACAGTAAAATCCTGTTTATAAGAACCTAGAATTCATTCTAAGAAAGTTTAACTTTTTGCTGGTAAAAGTAACGAAATTGGCAAAGTTTATAACGAAGACTTACATATGAGTGTTACTGAAAGGTATACAGGACGGTTACGATAGGTAAGTTTAGGGTTTACAGGGGTGAAATAGGTAAGCTTTGGGTAAAATGGGTAAGGCAAATGTGAATAAATTTCTTAAAAATCTTGATTCGCATATTTTCTCTAGCTACTCGTGTTTGAAGCAAAATTCTTGACGTTGGGAACATTATTTGAAGTGTTCACATTCTACAGTTTCTGGCAATCAACACTGCCCATTTTACCCCCCCCCCCCTTCATTGGCTAAATCGACCGTTGTACCAGAAAGTGAAACATATTGACTGGGAAATTAACAAATATAAAGGTTTTGTCTAAAAGAAGTTTGAATTTAAGTGGGTATTCGGATGCCACTGTACGCTGCTGAATCCTAAAAGTTTAAGGTTCTTATATTCAGGATTTTAATGAATAAAATTCGTAATCTACACAACTAATATTCTTAAAACAAGAAATTTATTTCGACTTTAAACTAATTTGTCACAGTTTCAACATTTTTTACCCACTATACGATCAAATGAATAGCGGCATAGTTTTGCAATCTGAATTATTATCCAAGTTGCAATCCAGATTACAATTACGATCTAGTTGCAATCTCGATTCCAATTATGATCTAGTTAACCAGAATGATTATCTTCGTAATACATTTAAACGACTCTTGAATCCAACTACAATCTAGATTATATTAACGATTCAAATTGGAATCTAATTTCTATGTTGGGCAAAGTGAATTCGTCAAGAATCTCAAACAAGGGAATATCGTCTCATTTCAAGTAAAACACGAAGAGTTTGTGTGTGAGAAATATTCTAAAATGTTGTGTTAAGATATATTAGCATTTAATCGCATATCTCACAGCCTTGGAAACCTGGTTTGAGAGCAAATTTAAGTTTTCATCCACTGAAATGTTGAATGTTGAGTTTAATCTCAAATGGGGTAAAAATCGATGTTTATGTGGTCTTAAAATTACCCTTGCAACCTCTGCCTTTCTTTGCTATTGTAGCTTACAGTCTTGGCCAAAAGTTTAAGATCACATTTTAGTCGATAACATTTGTTGATGCAAGAAGCTGCAATGCTACTGCTCTGACGTTTGAGTTGTCTTTGAGTTGTTTTAGATCAACTTTGCATGTAGATTCCGAATTTCGATGTTGTTTTTTGAAATTTTGCACCATTTTGTTATGACGTCACAATGAAATCTGAAAGTTGACCTGAAACAACTGAAAGACAACTCAAACGTCAGAGCAGTAGCATTGCAGCTCCTTGCGTCAACAAATGTTATCAACTAAAATGTGGNTTCATCCACTGAAATGTTGAATGTTGAGTTTAATCTCAAATGGGGTAAAAATCGATGTTTATGTGGTCTTAAAATTACCCTTGCAACCTCTGCCTTTCTTTGCTATTGTAGCTTACAGTCTTGGCCAAAAGTTTAAGATCACATTTTAGTCGATAACATTTGTTGATGCAAGAAGCTGCAATGCTACTGCTCTGACGTTTGAGTTGTCTTTGAGTTGTTTTAGATCAACTTTGCATGTAGATTCCGAATTTCGATGTTGTTTTTTGAAATTTTGCACCATTTTGTTATGACGTCACAATGAAATCTGAAATGAAATCTTAAACTTTTGGCCACGACTGTAGTTATTGCTGACAAATGACATTTTTCTATCATAGTCTTGAAGCATTTATTGCAATTTCTGAAGCAGTTACAACCCTTTTAATTTTCCAGCCCTTTCTCTGCAAATATCAACGTACAGTAAAACCTCGCCGATAAGAACGACAACTAAGGACCTTGGGCTAAGATTTTGGAGGAAAATTATTTGAACCTGGTGAAAATTGCATTAAAACTGGAATGAAAGGTGTTTGAAAGTGGTAGATGCAGAAAGCATGTCATTTAAACATGTTCTCTTAATTGCAACATTCTTACATTCTTACCATTTAAACCCGAGAATCAAGGACCTTCGCTGGGCTAAGCTAAAAAGGGTTAGTTGTTCGTTCTTATGAGCGGGTTTTAACTGCAATGGAAAAGGATTAAATTAAATAGAAGCTCTCAAACCAGGTTTAGGCCGTACAACTCTACGAAAATAACCATAAGCTTCGTCTATTTACGTGCGTTTGTATAATACATAGATGTATTCTTTTTCTCGTTATTAATTAATCGTTTAATCTTGGTTAGTGGGTAAAATTATTTCATTGACATTTTCGGTTTGGCTAGGCCACAGCCAAGAAAGCAACTGCCAGCAATTTTGGATATTTTTCCTTTCCGTTTTCTTTCAGCAGCATCGTCTTCTGCATCCGGGATCCGACGGCCTATCAATCTCGCTTTGTCATTCGTTTGCATTTCAGGCAGCTGTTCTTCCACTAAACAAAGACAGAACAATAGACAAAGAAGGTATTGTATTCAATTCATTGTGTTTGGAAATGCCGATAATAGAAGCTCAACGTAAACAGAAATTGAAATCAGCCCAAAATTCGATTCTGTGTTGTTGTTGTTGTTGTTGTCGTTATCGATTTTGATTTGAAATTGACGTTGAAACTTGCAACATCATTTTTGAATACTTTTCCATCTGTAGTCCAGTTGTTTTCATCTTCAATTTCGCTACGTGGCATTCTCGAGTTTAAAGCTAGCACCATGTTTTGTAAAAGTGCGCAAATATTTGCTGTTTTTGGCAAAACAGAAAAAAGCTCTAAAATCATTTCTGCATCTTTTCAGATCAAACTAGAGATATTTTAGCAACTAAATTGAGACTACGATTTTGCGTTCAGTGTACGGTTTTTGAATGTGAGCTCTGAAAGGATTTTGGGAGTACCTTCTTTGCCTTGCTCTGCCTTTGAAATTACCAAAGATTTTTATTACATAAGTTTGTCAATTAGTTCACTGATTTCAATTTCGATTAGTTGAGTTCATTACATATAAATTGTTACATAAATATGTTAATTATAAAACAAGTGTCATTCGTCTTATTAGCTATCCCCCCCCCTACTGTTTTTGCAAATAAACGGGTCCCAGAGAGCGCCGATAAACAAAAAATGGAAAAAAGTTAGCACTGAAGATGGAGAAAGCAAAAAAGGCTGAAGAAGTATAACAGAAATGAAAGCAAATGAACGGAGATATGATGAACTGGTCTAAACATAGACCAAAGAAGGAGAATATGGAATATAATAGGTATGCCCCAGTCCCACTGGCTAAGATACTTTTAACTCCGTTGACCTACTTTAAAGTAAGAATCAGAAAAAGGATGAAAACAAGAGAAAAGATCAAAATGGAATATTTGAAGACGGAAACGATGAAATACATAGATCCTATCCAGTACGTTAGGTGAAAGATTGCCTCTACAAATCTTGGTGCGGGGAATAACTCATTTCCAAGTTATTCTAAGCTTCTCAGTGGAATGAGTTTAGTTTGTTATGTGTAGTTACTGTGTAAGGGAAATAAAAAGCGATTGCCTTCTCATATAAATATAAATGTTATTATTGTAAGGGGACTAAATGTAGATATCAGAATTTCCTCCAGCCTCAAATAATATCCAAACAATATAATAGTGTAAAAAGCTATGGAATAAAAATGATTATTCAATAAAGATTTGATCTGTGTATGAATTGTTATGGATTGAAGAACGATGCCTATCCAATAATGAGATGAAATTTGTATTGTATATATTTTACATGTTAATGTTCAAAGCTTATTCCGTTGAGTGTCAGACGAAAAAAGCTTCCAGTATGTAAAAATATGGTTGTGTTCAAAGCTTACGTAAACCACAGTTCTTTCCCATGCTAAAACGTTTTGAACAGCACAACGATAGGTTGACATAGTGAAAGCCTTTCAAATGTGAATGGGTATAAGTCTGATAATGGATATAATAAGTAAGTATCATCATGATTTAAATTGTCAAATAAGTGTCATGTTAGTAGTATATTTCTATCAAAGTATGCATGCGCCTACATCGATAGTCATCAATAAAAGCTCGTTCCAAGAAGTAACGGTCGTTCCAAGAAGTAACGGTCGTTCCGAGAAGTAACGGTCGTTCCAATAAAATTTTCTGCAGCCTCCGCCACCGGACAGCCTCTGCCACCGGACAGCCTCTGTACATTCTTGTTGGATGATTTTCTAATTCGATGTTTCTTCTGAAGTCGCTGGGTTCAGTATTCAGTTAACTTGAGCATGGAAAGCATCAAATGGGTTACCCCCAGTGTCCATCACATGGTAAGTAACTTTTCATAATGCGTCCATATAATTTACCATGGCAAAATGATCTGAACTGGGCATAAGCGTCAGTTAAACGATAAGTCTGACATAACTCTATGTATCATAGAGAGTTTTTGGGACGGTTATGTTTCCTCATTCTGTTCTTCAATTTCCATCACTAAGGCAGTTGTGCAAAATAAGTTTCCCAGCGAAGTAGATAAATATCTTCAAAACGATGCATTCCAAGACTTCAGCGTTGTCATCTCACGCCACAGCAACGTTCTTCTTCGGTAAGACTTCTCTTTGCGAGTAAATTCGTGATGACAGTATACTTTCCCATGAAAGAACGCACATAGTTTGCTTACCGATTACGCTTTACTTCAACGCTCTCATTTATTTCTAATCAGTATATACTATTTCAAACCCCCGGGATGTTTCTAACTGGCCTGCAACTTACCAAATAGTTGTTGTTGTTGTTATCGTTCTATTATGATCAATGAGCAAAAACTCTTTCTGCATGCCAAGGAAAGACTAATGTTTATCAACTGGATACATGCGGTAGAGAAACAAGCCACAATTCCCAAACCGGCCTATTGAATAATTAATTGGATCACGCCTACTGCTAAACAATCAACAATCACACAAGTGTTTCCTAGAGAGATCTTGAAATATGTGGAACAGAACTCTGCGTAAAAAATATACGAAAAGAAACTGGCAGAGCGATAATAGATCGGTAAGAATAAGAAATAGAAGATAGAAGTAATCAATAAAAATTCACTTACAATTCATCGTTTGTCTTTGTCTTGCACTAAAGCAGTAAGCTTCTATCACACTTAATATCATCATATCCTCT
Organism: Aurelia aurita; assembly: GCA_004194415.1. Lineage (NCBI taxonomy): Eukaryota > Metazoa > Cnidaria > Scyphozoa > Semaeostomeae > Ulmaridae > Aurelia > Aurelia aurita. The sequence continues at coordinate 1,062,880 of REGM01000021.1, read as the reverse complement.
TCTAGTATACTTGTAGAATCTGAAGCTAAATATGAAATAACATGTGATCAGTATAAGCTCAACATGTGATCAGTTGTTACAACATCACACTTAATATCATCACATCCTCTTCCAGTATACTTGTAGAATCTGAAGCTAAATATGAAATAACATGTGATCAGTATGAGCTCAACATGTGATCAGTTGTTACAACATCACACTTAATATCATCATATCCTCTTCTAGTATACTTGTAGAATCTGAAGCTAAATATGAAATAACATGTGATCAGTATGAGCTAAACATGTTATCAGTTCTTACAACATCACACTTAATATCATCACATCCTCTTCTAGTAGACTTGTAGAATCTGAAGCTAAATATGAAATAACATGTGATCAGTATGAGCTCAACATGTGATCAGTTGTTACAACATCACACTTAATATCATCATATCCTCTTCTAGTAGACTTGTAGAATCTGAAGCTAAATATGAAATAACATGTGATCAGTATGAGCTCAACATGTGATCAGTTGTTACAACATCACACTTAATATCATCATATCCTCTTCTAGTATACTTGTAGAATCTGAAGCTAAATATGAAATAACATGTGATCAGCATGAGCTCAACATGTGATCAGTTGTTACAACATCACAATTAACATAATCATGTCTTCTTCCAGTATACTTGTAGAATCTGAAGCTAAGTATTAAATAACATGTGATCAGTATGAGATCAAAACGAGACCATTTCTTTCCAAGATAGACCTTGTTTCCATAATAGTACTTCTAGAGGTGGCGGGTAAAAAAAGATGCATATAATTTAGGTAAAGAAAATAAAAAACTTGGAAAACCGACGAGTACAGCTCACATATTCAGGCTCCTAGAAAGTGCACTACGCATATTGGAAGATTTGCTTGCCTTCAGTTAAAATCTTAATCAAGTCTGTCCAGCAAAAAATGTCATACATATTAGACTTCACGAATTGAGAAGATATGAAGAAAAGTTTGAAATAAAATAAAATATTTTTGAATGATGAAAGAAGACGACAAACCTGCTGACATCTGCGATGCATTTGAAAGATCCCTTCGTAACGAATTTTCATTCTTTTTGCTTAGCGTATCTCTTCTAGATCCAGTATCTCTTCTACTCGGAGTATATGCATCTAATGTGTCATCCTCACTTTTTGAACGAACTGTAAACAATTAAAAAAATTATTTGATATGAGAAAAGGATGGTAGTGGACCTATTTCAATAGACGACAAGATGGCGGCGAGGAACTTTTTACCAAGATGCATTTGATGAAAATTGTATTTGAATTTTGATCAAATGAATGTTACTTTTGCCATTCAGTGGGAAATCTTTCAATGTTATGCAATTATTTCCCCGTGAAGCCATGGATAGCTGAACTAGCCTTGCTTGCAGTTTCAGGTGTCAGTTTTGTTCAAGTGCTGTTCAGCCACATTTAACAAAATTCAAGAATCAACCAATCCGAGCCAATCCCAGCCAATACGGTGCCAGTATCTCAAAAAGCTGCCAAATCTTGAGTCTGAATAATCACACCAGAAAAGATGCTAAAAAGTGACATTGTTCCGCCTCAGTTGAGTAAAAAAAGAACTATATTTCTCTTTAATATAAGTTGACATGACTGCAATTAAAATCAAACTGTTAGAGCAGATAAACTTCTGTATTATTATTATTATTATTACCTTTGTTAACTCGTTTTGAAGAAACTAGCCTCCTCATCGTTCTTGGGCTCGTGACAAAGTCCTAGAATAAAGAATATTTGTTTTAAATGCTGATAATAGCCATGGAAGAAGCATCTTTATGCGTGGGCACTGCCCTAAACTCAAGAATATCTTTAGCTGCTTCACATTCAAGACCTGTGAAAAAGTGCCAGGATTGCCTACTTTAAGCAGGTAGCAAGAACATGGGGCCTCTGTCATTACCTTGGACGCACATGTTCTAATTTGTACCCATATTTCTTTCAAGATCGCTTTATTTCTCACGATTTTCTCAATCTGGCTGCTTTTACCGTGTTTCGGAAATAACATAGAAGTCGGCACAGCCAGATTGATTCATTGATTAATTGAATATTAGGTATGATGACTATGATATATACTTACTTCACCCACTTTGAGTCGATTGAAATTTGGTTGCCATGGTGGTGTAGGGCGTAGTCGCGTAAATGACCAATTTTGGGCAACTGGGGGCTCCTTTTTTTTCAATTCATTTAGTCCAATGTATCCTCGTTTGACCCCCTAAAACAAAACCATAAACAACTTACATCATAGTTCATGCATGACCTCAGTTCCCTCGTCAGCATGCAATAATCCCGATAATCCCACTGTAGAACTACAACCCTTGCCATACAATTGACATTCAGGCTATTCTCCAAAAGAGTCTGGATCGAGCGACATTTTCTACATTTTAAATAGAAAAGTTCGAACCTAACAATAAGACTTCGTCCTCTGGGCTCTGGGCTAAATGATCGTTTGGAGGACGATATCAAAAACAAGACTGAGAAACTGCATTACCTGGAAGAAGAATGCTAACACACATTTTTCTGTTTGACCTGCAAACATTCTGTGTCTAAAGACAACTTGCAAAGTCTTTTCTAGTCACAGAAGTGCATGATAGGCTTTGCTTTGGGGAGTACGAAAACAACAAAGGAAGCACTCAACGAAAGGAAGAAAGACATCATCTTAGATCGTACATAAGATTTTCAAACCCCCTGAAGCTGAATTCGCACTTAAAACTCCTCCGCAATAAACAACCTCCAGGTAATCATTACTCAGTTTGAAAGACTCCTTGTGCGGGCATTCAACGCTTACCGGCAAATCAATGCAATGATATTCATAAGCGCAATGGGGTTACTTAACAGTTTTTTCCTGGAGATTCTGAATCGAAAGCTCGTATGATCCCACGGATAATAATTTTCTATCAGTAATTGCGTGAAGACATTATATACGTTATGATATAAAGAGAAACGACAGTAAGTTATGGTTCTGGCTAAAACGTTCTTTTGTATGAGACATTCGTCTGTAAGAAACTAGTACAAGGATGGCCAAAAAGTTAAGAAAGTCTAATGCCATGCTTGAGAAGCGCTAAGAAACATTTTCAAGATAACTTCACTATTCGCTGCTAGTTTATGTTTTGAGCGAAATAGAACTCTTTTTTTTCCCAAAGGTTGTTTATGTCAAGAAACATATTTGTAGGAGTAGCAGGAAGTATATCATGCACCAAAAACAGAAACAAATTCGACATATTCATCTAAAAAATATCGCATCTTAAAAACACAAGCAATTGCACTGCACGTATCAAAAACGATAAAAAAGACCTCTTTTACTTAAATTATAGAATTTTTATGTTAGAAACCTCTCGTTGAGATCATGTTTAGAATACGAATGATCGTTGAGATTATTCTTGCATCATGAAATAAGAAACAAACAATTTTACGAAATTTTAATACCAACAAGGAAACGTTTCATAAATTAAGAAACTTTAAATACTGAAGAACTGATCTAAGATTCTTACAAAAAGTATATTTGTAAGCAAAAATAAAATGTTTCTTACTTTGGATGAAATACTAATTAATGCGTTTCTGTTTTCATCTTTAGTGAAGATCTGCCAGTTCATGATTTTTAATGGATACTTTGCATCAAACTCTTTTCATGTTAATACCAACTAAGAGGGCCTTTACATGATGAAACTCAGCCCGGGCTGAGTTTCAGCACGGGCTGAGTTTCAACTCGGTTGACGGTGTAAGCCTTCATCGTGTTTACATGAAGGAGGCCGAGTTGAAACTCAGCACGGGCTGAACTCAACACGGCAACTCAGCCCGTGCTGACTTTTCAGCACGGGACGAAATTATCAAAAATTCTCATGTAAACACGATTTTTTTTCATCCCGGGACGAGATTTGATATTGGTTGGCATGACGAAGTCGTCATGGGATTAATTTCATTGTTTGGTGCTAATGTGTTCATTGTTCCTTTGTTTTGCTATCTCGCGCTGCTTCTTTGTGTTGATAATCTCGCGCCTCCGCACATCTGTGGAGCAGAACCACTTAGCAATCTCAACACGGGATGAAATGTCCATGTAAACGCAAAGCAAATTAGCAGACACCTACAAAACTCAGCCCGTGCTGAAACTCAGCACGGGCTGAGTTTCCTCATGTAAAGGCCCTC
>REGM01000021.1:1009717-1058455 GCA_004194415.1 Aurelia aurita | reverse complement strand
TTAATGGATACTTTGCATCAAACTCTTTTCATGTTAATACCAACTAAGAGGGCCTTTACATGATGAAACTCAGCCCGGGCTGAGTTTCCTCATGTAAAGGCCCTCTAATACCAATATCTCAAACTCCGTGCATCAACAACCAGTGTATCTAACACCAATACATGTAATACCTATGCATACAGCACGTGCCTGTCGAGCATTTCACGATGTATATCCAGGCAATCTGATAACATTAACACTAATGAATAGTTATCTCAATGTAGAGATCAGGGAAAGACTTCCTATAAACACCCATTAATAATAAATTAAAGGCTTTAAAAGTTTAAAATAGACACGAAAATTGGCAGGGTGCATTTTCAACCTTATTCATCAGTTCTAAAACAATTCAATAATCAAAGGTTTGAGGCCGATTCAAGAAGCTTGGAGAGAAATATAAATTGTGTAAATTATAACAGGTCTCTTATTCAACTTCAATTTCCATTCTTACTTCATTAAAATTAAATTCATTGCCGCCGGTAAAAATAAAGAAGAAATCCTGGAAAATTGACAACAATAACAATTAGATTTGGCATAAATAAGTGAGAGAGGAATGAGGTCATCTTGGAAATATCGCCAAAAATAACGATGAACTGCAAGGTCATATGATGCCAAAATATTGCTTTTTAAAGGTACATTCCGATCAAGACCTCCCAAATTTGAATCAAAACTCGATGCAACGCTTGTTGGCTGTCACGGATAAAATAAAGCGCGGGAAGTTAGAGGCCTAATGCTTTTGTAAACAGCTTAATATAAACACAGAAAAAGGCAGAATTCGTGTTGTAGAGCTGCGATGGCGCCTGTTTCGTTTTTAAAACACAAAAACATGTCAAATAAAAATACAACACATATTGTTGTTATTTACATAAGAATCTTCGGGAATCAATAGAAGAACAAATAAAACGAATGTCGGAATGAATGTGTGATCTAAATTGTGATCATGATGAAAGATCAATAGACAATTCACAAAATATACAAACCAGGCATCCAAGACAACCAAGTAGGCCTATTTTTTCTGAAAACGCAGTGTAATCTTCGACAACTTCGTTGAAACCAACAGGCTTCATTCTGCTTTTAAATATTTGGTCTATGTCAAGTTCGAATCCTCGAATCACACAGATGTCAAGTTCAAATCCTGGCACCTTTATCAGAAAAACAATCTCAAGAAATCGAAGTATCTTCAAACAGTCTTGCAGCAATCCAACAAAACGAATCAATAATACACGTCCGTGATTTTGGGTCAATATTCCGTGATTTATGTCGAGGTAGAGTTTCCTTTTGGTTTGTCAGATTTAACATTCAACTCTATTTGGTCCTGTGAAGTCCAGTATCCAATTAATCGCAGATTCAACAATCTTTCAACCATCAAGAAAGCATACAGTTCTATGATATCAGGTCAAGATGAAGTATCTTATTGCGTTATTCAGATATCAAGTTCGTCGTTCAACTCCTTTGGTACTTTTACGTCTATAATCGCAGATTCAACGATCTTTCAGCCATATCTATCAACCTTTCAAAACACTCTTCATGTCATCATGTCATGTCCATACACATCAACTTCCGTGATTTTTGGTCGAGATAAGGTTTCCAACTTTTTCAAACTGATTTCTTTACCTCCGTCCGGATAATATCAAATAGCTTTGGTTGATGACAAATCATATACACATAATTGAAAATCGCCTCCTTCAACCCACACACGTCCTTTTCCTCGCCCCTGATCAGGCGTATTTGTCATTATTTTGAGAAGACAAGCGTCTTGTTGACTCATAACAATACGCCAGGTGCTATCTTTGTGTCCTCCTTATGACGTCAGCTATTTTCATCCCACTAACCAGTGACACCTGAGTTCTAAGCTTCTTTTACAAAAGAATACCCTCTTCAGGGGAATAACGTGTACTTCCCTTTGTCTTGGTTGGTTTTCCTAGCAGGTGGACTTTAATATTATCATGTGAAAAGTTTTGTCTTCCGTAATTTAGTTTTTTGAAATAACACGTTGAAACTGGCTAAAACACACAAAGAAATTCTTATTTTAAGAACCTGCGAAACCATTGATTTTTTGGTATTCTGACGTAAATAGCTAAAATGTATGACATCATAAATCCTATGTTGGCATGATTGCCCCTATTATTAAAACTGCTGCAGGGGAATATATTTCTTGATCTTAGAATATTAGAGTATATGACCCAAATACTGAGATTTGCTTGTCTCTTTCATGAAAACAAGTTTTGGAGAAAAAATGTCTGATTTCTCGGCGCAAAATTCTGAAATGGACTGACAACTGTGATCAACCAAACACACACGATCTTGTCTGAATTTAAAGGTAACCTAGATTTCAGTTTGTAATCTAAAGATGATGGCACAACGACAGGGTTGGAGAAACAGGCAAACAACAACAACATAGCCCAGGCACAGTAACATTAAAAACTTTACATATATTTTAAAATAATGTAGAAAATTGGGGACCTGAGCGCTACACAGGTCTTAAAGAGGAAGCGTTTTGCATTTCGAGCTCTGTCATTCTTTTACAGAGGCCACAAGAAAAGCAAGATTATCTCTACATTAGACCATATACTGACTACTCTTTTTTGTGAGAAGAATTTGTAGATTATGGACGATAATACTTAACTTGAAATTGCAATGAGCTTACTAACCTATATCCAGCCATCGGATGATTGGATATATTCACAAACGAGGAAGCTGAGTTAAATATTGGCTTGAAAGACAGGCCTATTGCAACGAAAGCCAAATTCGTACACATTAAGAACAAAACATTTGAATCTGCATCCAGTCTGAGACCTTGATATTCCCTTCATGCTACCCAAGACTCTATTTGCAACCACCGGTATAGACGAGTTATACTGCCGCGCCATATATCATCCGTCCTCCGGTAATACAGCCTCTGCGAAGGAGAGTGCTGCCGCGCGCAGTCTTTATCGATCGGAAGCTGATAATCGCCCTTCGTTTTCGCTGTAGCTAAAAATACTTTTAGCTTTAAGGTTAAGTCTGTGGCTTTTCCTTCCAGTCGCCATTTCGAGATTACACATTATTAATAGTTTGGACCAATGACGTTGCATTGACATCATTTCTTGCAATATATTTACCATCACACTCTAAAATATTTAAAATGGTGCAATAAGTCACTAAAACGACATTTTTAAGGCAACTTAGCTAAAGTAGATCACCAACGAGTTTGAGACTGCGGCCTAATCGTTTGTACGCAATCGTACTCGTGGGAAACAATTCATCTCAATATTTGGAATAACTGAATTAAGAAACGCGAGCATACTTGAATTCAGTTAAAAAAAGTTAAAGACCTCGAAGTGTAAAAAGATTTATCACCAGAGAAGAGAAGATAAATAAATTTAAAACACTGACATACCTGACATGCATTATGCCATTTAATTTTCTTGTGAGGTTTAAAAACAAAAGTAATCTAATGAGTTTCATAACCACATCCATACTGGAAAGTAGGTTACGATACGAAATGAAATGAAATGAAGCAAGCGAGACAACTGCGGTCTTAAATATTGCGTAGAAGTGTCATTCGAATATTCATGGCCAAGGAAAAGACTGACGCCATTCAGCTACTTCCAGAATAATGTCTTAAATAACTGTAACTGATCTTTTCAGCCAATTCTGAAATACCTTTCCGAGACTAAGGTATTCCAAGATTTTGTCACACAATACCAATTGATTTGTTAGGGTTTCTCACACTATTTTCAGAATAATTGCAANATTTGCCCTCGGCATATGTAAACTTTTGGTAATATTTTCGGTGATAGAAATATTCTTCTTTGTCGCAGTTGTCAGGAAGTTTGTTCCTGAACTGGACTTTGTGGTAAGACTTTGTGTTCTTGCACTCGATTAGAGGTTCCAAGCTTTTTTAGCTCAGTTTCACCAAGTCATCAGCAAGTGATCAGAAGAGGCGCTCAATTCGTAGTGAATCGAGTAGGTTTGGTCATCCATTTCGATCACCCCATCCCTGTTTATTTGTATGAACGGATCGTTTATTTATCATGTATATTAAATTTATCTTCCGTGCTCGAAGCCGAATCCTGGAGGGGGAGTACTCACTAACATCACTGACAGGTATGTGTCCCTCATAAGGGTGGATGTTGAACGGGAAAATTCTCTAAAACAGGATGTAATTTTGGTAAAAATGTCCTTAAAAACGGGTCTAAACGGGAAATTTCTTGAAATTCTATTGTTTAAGTGGGTATTACGTCATCATAAAAATGGGTTTGTCAACCGTTACATCATGATAGAAGTGGATTGGTCATCAAAAACTCCGGGGCACACCCCTATAAAGATGTGGGTCAAGTTCTACCTCACGGAAGCCGAATTCATATCAGTTATAACTTGCTGATTTTGATTTCTTACCCTGCAATTGTGACGAAAACGAGGCTGATTGACACTTTTAAGTCCCCTATAGCCAGTGAGGAACTATTCTTGGCATATTTAACATGTTCTGGACATCGTTTCATTACAAATCGATCCCTAACGGCGATATAAGTTCGAAGTCTTTTTAATCTCCTTGCTAATACTCCAGAACATTAAATCGTGACTTGAAACGTCAAAACGAGGCTGAAGTTCCCGGATATTGCCCGTATAACATCGATATTCGGAATCAGCGCCCCAAAACTGACCAAAGTCAGGTGGTCTCGTAAATTTCGCTTTCGGGGGACGATACCCCCCCTTCACCGCCTGGTCTACTCGAAGTGTAAAAAGATTTATCACCAGAGAAGAGAAGATAAATAAATTTAAAACACTGACATACCTGACATGCATTATGCCATTTAATTTTCTTGTGAGGTTTAAAAACAAAAGTAATCTAATGAGTTTCATAACCACATCCATACTGGAAAGTAGGTTACGATACGAAATGAAATGAAATGAAGCAAGCGAGACAACTGCGGTCTTAAATATTGCGTAGAAGTGTCATTCGAATATTCATGGCCAAGGAAAAGACTGACGCCATTCAGCTACTTCCAGAATAATGTCTTAAATAACAGTAACTGATCTTTTCAGCCAATTCTGAAATACCTTTCCGAGACTAAGGTATTCCAAGATTTTGTCACACAATACCAATTGATTTGTTAGGGTTTCTCACACTATTTTCAGAATAATTGCAACAGATCTTTTCAGCAAATTCTGATATCTTTTTCAGCGACAATAGCATTCCAAGATTTTCAAGTCAAGCAACCTCACATGTTTATTTAAATTAATCACTTCCTTCAGACTTTGAATAGACTGCAACAGTGTCTAATCTTTCATGTATGAACACGGAGCAAACGTAGCTGGCATGATGAGACTAATATCGTATTTCCTTGTGTTACAGCTGTATCTGAATTTTATGTATGGGTGAAGCCAAGACACTTTAACGACTAAACGTGTAAAGCTCCATATTTAGAATTCACTTTTAACCTAGAATTCTCTAAAATCTAATCAAAACAGCAGACATCAAACTCGCAAAATCATAGATAATATGCTTATCACGTTATTTCCAAAGCAGAGTTCATATGTTATCGGAATGGCAAACATACGTACCCTTAGATATCGGCTAATTAAGATTCGGTGGTCTTAAAGTCTATTAAAGATAATTTGCAAGTTTCATCATCCCATCATACATAATTTGCAGAGTCGGATTTTTAGACACCAAGTTGAAATCTTTGACGCTCTGTTTGGCAATGTGGAGTGAAGGAACAGGTACCAAACAGACAAAGATCCTTTCTCAGCTCCATCCGAAGAGACCACTGTTGAAATTTCTGAGCAAAATACTTCCTTGGTGTTACATATCAGGAACACCATCGTCCACAAAGCTGTAACAATGAGACTTATGTCCCAGAGCAGGACAAGGAGAGGCAAGAGTGAGAAAGGGAATCATCCCTCTTGGTCTGTCGAAAATGCCATAATTTAAATATGTTCTTGCTGCGATGCCCTTAATTTTGCAATTTTGCCCCCCCCCCCCCGCAAAAGTGTCCCGTCCGGCGTCACTGTATAGGACTCAACGGGAGAAGTGACAAGGGTCGAAGCCACGAGCAAGTTTAGATGTAACCTACAGTATAATAAAAGACAGGAATTTTGAAAAATGATTAGTAAATGAACAATATAAAATGAATGCATGAAACTGGAAATAAAAGCATAAGAACTTACATCATTTTCATCCATCAAAGGCGCAAAATCATTCTGCGGTTTTCTAAAAGACGGTCGTTGAATTGGTCCAGTTGATCCGGTGCTATAACTCCTTACAATTTGTTCGGTCGGTTCGTTGCCCCATCGTGGCATTGATTGGATTTCACGTCTTTTTGCACTTTCCGTCCTCTCAAGCGTGACCGGTTTTACCTCACGTGGAATGTCACTAGTACATCGATCACCTAAAAGTCGTTTTAATGATGTGATCCATGAATCCTTTTCTCGTGGGGTGCCCATCATCACTCGCCACATTTTGCCTTCCACTGGTGTAAAGAAAGAGAAATTCAATTGAAAAGTTTTTGTGCGGTACAAACAGTGACATAACCGATGCAAGTTACCTTAAGACAGAGCCTCATAATTCTTCAAGAATAAACACTTTATTTCATTTCCATTTCTCAGCTAAGAACTTATCATTCATACAAAACTGCAGCTCCTCGGCTTAAAATTTGTTCAAGGAAGACTATGACAACGTTTAATTTTTGCTGACTACATTAGCACTTTCTCTAAAACATGAACAACGTGTCATTAGGAAACAAGGATTCCAGAGTAAATTTCTGATTAAAAGAACAAATGCCATTGCAAAATAAATTCAGGGGTATGCAAGGCAGTTTAGTTTACAGCAGAAGAAGGAAATGTTGAAACAAGAGTAAATCAAATCCATCCCGAAGGTAGGATCTGGAAGAAAGTAATGACAATAAGGGGACAGAAAAACGTCAAACCTTTTAATTCGAAAGCATTGAAAAATTCTTCTGTGTCATCAATATTCTTAGCTGTAATATCTGATAATTTATGCCGTACCTGCGTGATAAATACCAAATATAGTAAGTCGAATGCAAGGGAAAGAAACGAGGTTATTATTATCTATTATGACTACCAATTTGATTATTTTGCGAAAAAGCATACCTGTGAGGTAACAGCTAACAAAATAAACAGTAAAATGCACACCCTCTTATCCTGTTGAATTCCTTAACGTCTTACAAATTCGAAGAACCACATGTCCAAATGAAGAGGACTTGAAATTACAAAATTAGCTTGCAAAAATCACAAAATTAGTGCTTGAAATCAGCGCAAGAAGCCTACCTCAAAACAATAACCAACTAATTCAACACTGACGAATAGAACAACAAGTTCCTCTGGAAATAAACAGAAATATCTTTCTTTTCGTTCCTGAAATAAAGAGAAATTGCTCAGTGAATAACATTNCGACGTATTTTTCATAATAACCCTAAAAATGAAAACATCAAATAGCAAAAATTAACGAAGCAGGCAGCAAAAATCAACAGGGGAAAAGCAGTATGCAGCAGCAACGCCGAAGACTACAAGCTATAATAAAACCAACGAAAGTCAGAAAAGACACAGGCAGCGAACTTGAGGAAGAGAAGCACGTTTTTTAGATCTAAACACACACAAATCGTGTCCACGCATGGATGGATATGAATTGTATATTTCTTAATGGAGTAAAGGGTACTATAGAGTATAGAGTAGAGTAGTATAGAGTACTATAGTATAGAGTATTATAGTACATACTATAGTAGTATAGAGTACTATAGTATATAAAAGAAGAATACAAGTACCTTAAGCTCGTTCATGTGCGCCTCCTCGACATCAATGATGTTCTTTACAACCTAAAATAAAATGAAACACCACGTGAATGTCTCTCCAGCGTTTCTCAATATGCACCATCATAAATTCATTTATAAAATGATTAGTGTCTACGCGTGTGTTTTCCAATGCATCGGCAACAATATGAAGTAATGTGGTTAAAAAATTACCTAATATATCAGAGATATTTCAGATTTGAAATGCTATATTTAACGACATTTTGGAAAGAAAAAGACGCATAAAACCAACATGTATTCTTTTCGGTTTTTAGAGCAACAGGTATCCTATTGACAACGAATTTAATCGTTTGATTTCATCAAATTTTACAAACAGCTTTGCGCCGAGATTTTTCAACATTGATGTATCTTTTTCAAACATCAATTAATTCTGTAGGACACAGACAATTGTCAAGGGATTATTGTGTTTGAAGCCGAAAGAATGTACCAGTTCGCCCCGCATATGTTTCGACGTTTAATTCGTAAAAGGGGAAACGAGCCAATCAGAGACGTCTCATATTTTATTTTGTTCTTGATCGTATAGATATCAGTATATCTTTACATTGGAAAAATGTTACATTTGATGTTCCTCAGGGTTCACTCCTAGGGCCCATATTCTTCCTCAATAAAGTTGAATTTTTCACATTACGGACGTTTACCAACGATCTAAATTTTTCCACTGGCATTCACTTTCTGTGCGTACTTTCTATTATTCTATGAAGAAATTTATTGATTGATTGATTGATTGATTGATTGATTGATTGATTGATTGATTAATTGACTGATAGGTTTGAATTGCGTGTTGACTACAAATCAGAGCCACATAAAATTGGCTTGGACGTAATTTTTTCCTGTAAACCCAGCACAATAACGAAATTGCTCACCAATTTATGATTTGCTTTGTGTGATTCTGGGATTGGCTCAGGAACAAAGTTTTCTTTGTCAAACTCTTCTGGTCCTACGAAAAAACAAATCGCTATATGAGAATGCCACAATAGAAAATCCAAAATATTGCCTAAATACTTGAAAAAGAAAATGAACGTGATATCTGGAGCAAAGATGTTGTTTCACTTATAGCACTTTCATAACATTCCAAAAACCTTCCTTTCGCATAAACTGCCCTATTTCTTCATAAACAGAAACCAAACCTATTTCTCTCCAGCTAATCCCTTAAACTAGCTGTCAATTTTTGAATGAAATCAACCCAACCATTTACATGCAACTAACCCCCTAAATCTATTGTCAATTTTTGAATGAAATCAATCCAACCATTTACATGCAGCTAACCCCCTAAATCTGATGTCAATTTCTTAATAAAATCAACCATTTACATGCAGCTAACCCCCTAAATCTGATGTCAATTTCTTAATAAAATCAACCATTTACATGCAGCTAACCCCCTAAATCTGATGTCAATTTCTTAATAAATCAAATCTTGACAATTTTTTAATAAAATCAAACATTTATCAGTAGCCAACCCCCTAAATCTCTTGTCAATTTTTAAATAAAATCAGAGTTCTATCTACAGCTCACCTCCAAAATCTCATGTCAATTTCTATACGTTTAGTTTTATAGGAAATCATTGTACATAGGTTTATATCTTTAAATGTTTAGGTTTATTAGCTATTTTTTTCTTCTTTTGCTGGGACAATTGGAAAGCAGTTGCTTAATTATTTAACTGAATTGTATCCCAGGGTAAATATGTTAAAAAAACAAAAACAAAAACAAAAAATATATATAAAGTACAAGTTTATACCTGCAGCTAACCTCCTAGCCTGCGTGCAACCTTAACACTCCTCAGCCAAAGTGTTGAGGCTGCACGCAGGCTACTCACCCCCTACAATGCTCAGTGTTGAAACTAACACGAAATATTCAAAGCAAACAACTAACCCCCTAAACCACCTGCAATCATTTCAATACATCTTTCTATTTAGTCTTCGCACTAAAAATTAAAACATTCAGACAAGTTGCAAGTCTCAAAGATGGACGCTTTCTTCCTTGCAATAACGTTCCACGTTTTTCCTTTGCTTATTTCGTGTCAGCTTTTCTCGACTGGAAATTTTTATGCTCAGACGACCGGACAAGACGATGAAATGCACGGTGGTGATAACATGATGAAATTAAACGAGGATTTCCTCAAATGCGGTGCACGACAATCGTGTGTTGATGTNTTTTATGCTCAGACGACCGGAGGACAAGACGATGAAATGCACGGTGGTGATAACATGATGAAATTAAACGAGGATTTCCTCAAATGCGGTGCACGACAATCGTGTGTTGATGTCATCAAAACGAAAAGAACTGACGAGTATCGTGCAATTGAAGAAGCAGACATTATCATCAACACCCCGAACAACCCTGATGCTATTTGGAAGAAGATTCCAACGAATTCTTATGCTTGGAGAAAGAGTAAGTGAAATCAAAAATCTCTTTAAAAACAAAGATAAACTCTTCTCCATTTAATGAGCCTCTGCTTCTTTATCATATCTGAGAGACGATCTGAAAATATCGTGAAATAGATCATTTAGTTATTTAGAAGTAAGCTTTGAATTTGATTGGAAACGTTCAACCGAATCATTCAACTGATTGGCATGAAAGCTTCTTTGACTATTGTGCACACTCGAAAAATATAAAGACCTTCCGCAAAATGAAGACAACTTCGTTCGCGATTCTAATTCTAATTCTAATCTAATTCTTTCAGGCTGCAAGTCCCTGCATGATAATTTGAAAATCATTGAAGCTGGCACTCATGATATTCACGCAGAAGGCAACAAAGACCGAATCAAACTTTTCTGCGACATGAAATCGGAAGGTGGGCCTTGGATGGTCATTCAACGACATATAAATAACGCCGTCAATTTTAATGTCCCATGGAAAGAATTCAAAGCTGGAATAGGGAACTCGAGTGACGCTAACTTCTTTATTGGTCTTGAAAATCTACACAGGCTGACATTGCCAGGAAAGAACGCTTCACTGCGAATTGACTTGAAGCACCTCAAACACAACGACACATTGTATCATGCTGAGTACAGTCAATTTGAGGTCGCCAGCGAAGATGATCATTATCGTTTGACAATTGATGGATACACAGGTAACATTTGTTGTTGTTGTAATTTTGACTAAGAAAAATACTTCCTTTCGATAAAAGACACCACCGAGTTTTTCTGAACAAACAAAAAAACATATTTGAACATTAGCCATAATAGTATCGGGGTGGGACATACTTCGAAAGTCCTAAACTACTGATCTTAACCTTCAAAAATATCTTGATTGCTAAAAAGGCTCAGAGGGGAGGTAAAGCTTACCGCCATTGCTTAGAGTCTGCAGCTAAGAACAAGCAAAATCGGCGCTACCGACTTGAGCACGCCTGAGACATATTCAACGTTACATTTAGGCTCTTAATTTAACCATCACAGTTACTCTCCACGGAAATTCGCCCACTTGATTATGTTTTAAAAACTTTGGCGAACGAAAGCTAGACTTAGGCTAAACACTAAAAGGCTTGCTTGGCTCACACTAGAGTAAAAATGTGGTATCAGAAATGCGACGGAAAAAAGCGTCGAGATTATTTTCGCCTCAGTTTGAGATTTACCAGCGCCTTTGAACATATCCCAACGCATCTGGATGGAATCACAAAGTTTTAACTTCATTTGAAAGCGATAACTCCGCGTTTAAAATGAGTATAGGAAATGCGATATTCCAATTCTAACGCATTTTTACTCTTGTATGAACCTTAGTGTGAACCAAGTTTTAGGGAGCTTATCAACGTCAAGAGAGCCCAAAAATCATCCACGGTCTAATCGTTCTGTCACAACACATCCAAACTTTTTCCTCAGGAACTGCTGGTGGTAATTCCATGGATAAACACAACGGAATGCCTTTCACAACCATAGATAGAAACAATAATCCAAGAAATGACACAAACTGCGCTGTAGCGAAGAAAGGTGGTTGGTGGTATAGGACACGCCCAACGTCACATGCACGATGCCAAGATGCTAACCTGTTCGCCTGGCCTATGACTTGGAGAAAACTAAACGAGGGTGGAAATGGTGACATCATTTTTTCAGAGATGAAAATAAAGTATCATTAACGAAACCCCATGTCATAGTATTTAGTCTTGCTGTATAAATGATGAACTCAACCTCCCCTCCGAAGGAGAAGTTAACTATTCACAATTGCGTGTAATTGTTTTTTCTTTGCAAATGTTGTCAGAAATTTACCTTCTGTAATCTCAAAAATCACATCATGATTTCTGAAAAACTGAAATTTTCCTGATAAATAAAGAAACCTCCTATATATTTAGAGGACACTACTTTCTTACATTAAAACCCAAGGGTGGATATTGGTTTCATTATTCAAGCAAGCTATCAGCAAGTGTTTCTACTCCTTTCGAGAATAGAGTTATGATCTTCTGTGGTAAGTGCCAGTCAAAATTACTAGCACCTGTTTCGGTTACTCAAGACAACGTTAATAACAGACAAGCTAAAGAAACATTCGATCGATTTTTTGTTTACCCACAACAAATATATATGGAAACAGTTTGCATCCTGTTTTGTCAAATTTTAAATTGGTAAAATGAAATGAAGGTGATCAAACACTCAATTGAAGTAGTTTATTTTGATACTATTTACAAAAGGATCTTCTTGGTTAAACACTTAAAACTAAAACAGTTTCTTTTAATGGTATTTTACTTCAGAATATCGGTCAAAGGTATGTAAACCTTACGAGGGTGAATTTCGCAAAAGAAGTCATCCAAAACCTCACAAAAATTGATGTTGGTATTTTAAATTAGATGAAGACTATTTCGGGTGTGACTGTAGACATTTTCAATTGCATGTATCCTTTAAGTTTTGTTCTCGTTAGGTCGTTAAAGTTGTGGGAGTCGTTGGAGCAAACGACATAAACAGGGCCGTAGGAAGCATCTTAAACTGGGGGGCACGACCCTTCAAGGGCACTTTTTCATTAAGCTAAAAGGGGCACTTCTGGAAACAAAAAGGGCACGTTTCTTATCGCAAAATCATTGAGGGGCACTTGCTCCCAGTGCTCCCTGGTTCCTACGTCTCTGAAAATAACGACACAAAAGACCCAAATAAGTGATTCACTTAGTGAATGTGCACGGCGAAAATAAACTCATCAACGACCTTGACGACTCTTTTGAGTCGTTTGTCTAACGGCCTCCACGACTCCAGCAACTGCAACGACCTAGGCTTTAGTTTATTCACCTGCAACTTTTGTTATATTGTAATCACAATTGATATAATACGTTTGGGTTCTTTGAGGTGTATGACACTATTATCACACATTGCTCTGTCATTGTTTATTGTTCTGCCAACTTATTTCTTGCTTTGTGCACTTAAACTAAGCAAGTTTCTTTTATTAGCATTTACACATGGACATTTCTTAAGGCACTGCTGCACGACCCATTTTTGATTTGCGATGACAATGCCATTTTTACAAATCATTTTTATCACCAGCATGGGAAAAATGTTTCCAGCTGGTTACATGATGCACCAGCAAAATATGCTGCAGAAAAATTGCAGGAATGTCCAAAGTTCTGAATATTTCTGCATTTTTGCAGAAGGTGTTGCACCGCAGGCGTGAGAGGAATTGCTGGGATGCTACATGTGGAAATTTTGGCTTGCACACTGGCAGCGCAATAATTACAATAGCTTCTTTGAGGTGCAGGAAACATTGAAATAAAACAAAGTTTACTTTATATATGTTTGTAAACGCAATGTCACCATTTTATTAGTTCAGCATCGTTTTCATACAGTCACAAGCAAAAACACATGAGAAGAGAAAATATGAGGGGCTGCTGCTACCTGCATCCAAGGCAATTGTTTACGAACAGTTTGGCCTGAATGTGACAGGAATTTGCAAATTTTACCAGTGCTAGGAAATCGAAGATTTCAAGAAAGACTGCCTTACTGCCGAGGGATGAAATTCCAAAAGACATCTACTAATATAGCATACCTGGCAAAACATCTTTAACATAAGCACTTGGAAACCATCCAATCTTTCCATCTCTTGTTCCTTCCCACCAACCTCCATCCACTACCTATGATACAAAACGAAGACATTACTAGCTGTGGAATCCTGTTTAATCTTCATCCTAATAATAATATTTAAGAAGCCACAAGGAGGATTTTATAAATTTTTATTCTATTCTAGTCTATGATAGAAAGCATAATTCAAATCTTGAAATATGATATGACTATAACATAATATTCCTTCATCTGCAATACTAATGCTTTACACAAAACATCATCTGACAACTCCTATATTGAACCAGAGAGGTGTGGTTCCAAAATGTGATGAGCATATAAAACTTGTCATTTCAATAAAGAGCATCAACACAAACTCTGGATTTCTCCTGTACAATTACGGTAAGTTTTAAAACTCATTTTCCTTTGATTTTAAGGATAATATTTTGATGATAAAACTATTTTTGCTCAAAAGCCAATGTTTTTCATTGCTCCGAGAGGCCTTCAAAATATTCTCTTTTTTCCAAAAAGACAAATTAAAAGTAAATCACTGAGCTTCTTCAATACATATCTAAGATGAGGATACCTTGGTCAGAAAACTTGAAACATATTACTTTGAAATTAGAAAAACTATATAACTGGAAATGAACCAAATCATACCTTGGATATGACGACGATATCTCCTTTGTTGAAAGATAGCTAAAAATTGAGAAATCAAGGTAAGGTTTAGAATCAGAAATGTGTTTCTCACCTTTTCAAAGGTGATGGTGCATTCAATATTTAATTTACATGCAGGAAAGTTAAATAGCTGTGGGACCCTACTTTGTACTGGAGAGCAAAAAATTCAAATTTGACAAATAAAGATGATTTGCGCACAAATAATCAATTTATAGGCATTTCTTTCTCACGATTAATCGTAAACTCCCCATAATAAATTATGTAAATTAGATAAAAGGTTAAAAAAAATATAGAATGCTTGCATTATTGCATGATCTATATACTTTTGAGCATAGATATAGCAGAGTACATTTTACATTTTTAGCAAGTCTTCTATATTTTTTTAACTTTTTCCAAACAAGATTCCTTGCTTTATTTAAGAATCATTTAAAAATTATGAACTTGATTTTGATAGTCTGAAGCAAAAGGAAGGGATTGATTGTTTACCTCATCTTCATCTTGGCCTGTGTATGAAAAAGTGCCTTGGACAAAATGGACATCATCAAGTACCTCCGCCAGACCCTAATGTAATGAAAAGGAACAATATAATTATACCACAACTCGTTATTTCAA
The DNA here is from genome assembly GCA_004194415.1 of Aurelia aurita. Taxonomy (NCBI): domain Eukaryota; kingdom Metazoa; phylum Cnidaria; class Scyphozoa; order Semaeostomeae; family Ulmaridae; genus Aurelia; species Aurelia aurita. The sequence goes on along the minus strand of REGM01000021.1, from coordinate 1,043,355 downwards.
TGAGATATGAGTAATTAACCTTTTCATGTGCATTAAACGAATTTCAAATATTTGACCAAATTCAACATCATCTACTTATGTACCAAACTCTAAGTTACTTTCATATATACTTTTTACATAGTTCAAACCAACTATATATATACTATATATATATATCAGATGCACCCATGAAAGCATTACTTTTTACCATTAGTGAAACCTTTGAAGTGTGCCAATAATTGCAGCAGTAAAACAGTTAACTTTAGTCAAGATATTTAGAACTGACTCTCTTTCTAATACTATTGACCCACTAACTTCAAGTTTAAAACCATTTTTGTAAAAATTTCCACCTAACAAATTATGTGAATCCTAGACAGTGCATAGAACAGAAAACATATAAACAAACATTCATATGTCATCCATTAGAAATGTCAGAGTTCTCTGAAAACATAATATTATCCTTGTTTTCTTAAATTTTTACAAACCTTCGCCATTCTTTCTGTTTGTGTTCTGCACAATTATTCTGTTCCCTCAAAGTCCCTCTTCAACATTTGGCTGATTGCCAGTTTGCCCTTGTGTGGACAAAAAGAACTATATATATATATATTTGAATTTTGTATACAAAAAAGGATTCCACAAAAATCTACATCATTATCAACGACACTGGAACAGAGTAATATTTTCATACAAAGCTGAAAGAGTATAAAAGGGAAAAGCAACCACAAAATGAAGCCACAAAAATATGATGACATCATTATGAATAACTTAACCAACAAACCCAAAGACATTTCACTAAGTGGACAACCACCTGGGGCGTACTTAGTATATTTGTCTGACAGAGACCTGCCGATTTTTAGGGTATCGTTTCTGCTTCCTTTTTTCTAGTGCCGGGTAACAAAAGAAGGGAATTTTCCTAGAGCCGGTTGTTACATGCAGGTATCATATTAGAGCAGGTTGTTATTTCAGTGTCGCTCGCTTTAATTTTTGCGTTGTTTTTCACTGATTATTGCCAGAGTCGGATATCTTGTGGCAGGAAAAATTCTGCAGCCAGGTGAAAAAATAATTGTTTGGTGGGCACACCCCCATACAAATGAAAGTCAAGCACCCCCCAGGATAATCACCCACTGCAACCATAATAAAAGGTTTGCGTCACTACAGGCCAGTTTCCAGTCAGTGAAATTTTCTGAGTGGGCGGAAATTCTATTGTTTACGAAAGACAGTGTCGCTTTGTAATTGAATAGAAATTTAGGGTTCAATGAATTTTGATTGTGTAAATCCCCCCCCCCCCCTTTGGGAAATTCCACTGACTGGAAACAAGCCGTAAATCAATTGTGGATGTAATCCTTTTGATCCATTATGTATTTTAATAAAACTTAAAACTTCATGCAACTTTTTTGAACAAATAATTTGTTCACTTTGAACTGCATATCTAGAAACTTATCTATTGGTGAAAGTCCACTGATGGTACATGTCAATATTATGTGTGAAAATAAGCAAATTTGTCACATGATCTTTGGATACATAAAGCCACAGAATGAAAATGAAAATAACTTTCTACATCATGCTGAGGGCTGGAATCAATTACTGAATCCTTTCATCTGACACTGATACCATGATCCTTTGTGTTCCATGATAAGGCAACCAGTCAAATCAATCGAAATTTTTCAGACACAAAGGTTGATATGGTAAAACATTTCCTGGCGCCATCTTTAGCGCAATCATGTATGCAGAACAGAGTGGCAGATTTAAGTCAACTAATTCAATTGAACTTGTCCACTTATCAATAAGGGTATTTGCCAATAAGGCGCTTGTGCATTTACGCACACCTGTGCCTGTACTGATCCTAACTAAAAACCCTACTGAACCTAACTAAAAACCCTACCAAAGCCCTATAGAGGTGTGCGTATCTGCACAAGGGCCGCCAATAATACCATTCTACTAGCCAGGAAACAAGCCTTTAAAAAGGGGACTGCTTTTTTTGACTCACCTCCGGTATTGTTTAGCCCAACGTTTTGGATGGCATACAACATAATTTAAACAAATATAATGGATAAAGTCTTCCAATGGGTCATATTTGATTTTTAGATCCTCTGGATGACCACACCCATACATTCTAAGGCAAATCAATCAATCAATTCAACATACCAATATTTACACATTTTGAGAAAGAAACAGAATTAACAGCTTGAGGAAGTGCCTGCCTGGAATGGATTTAATAAACCTCAACAATGTATTCACACAAAAACTCGATTTTATTCTTCTCTTCTTCGTTTACAATTAAACATATAGGATCTATTATACATTTGACAGCACAGTACTGCTGCGTAAATTATAGTGGCCTACCATCTTTTTGCGTAATTATTGAGTTTCCTTTCCCAAGGTCCAAGGACACACCAAGCCAAGCAGCCAAGTATTTTCCGGTGGTGCGGTGCATTTGATAACTGCTTGAAAACAATGGTAAAACATACTGCAACTTTGTCAAAGGATGTCTCAAAGAGTCCATTTCAAACAAAGAGTTGGTGAAAGGAAACTCAATAACTTCAAGCCTAACATATTTGCCTTTGCCCTAAGCCAAACTCCCGTGTGGACTTGGCATTGCCTATTTGTGCACAACCATTTTAGGCCGGTGATCCTTCGTTTGTCGTTAATATTAATTCGGATCAAATTCACGGCTTCAACCACCTTTCTAACATGACATTGTTAACAAATAAACATACCTAGCTCTTCCTTCTTGATATATCGCCGTCTTCGCAAGAAGTAAAGATTCTTTCAAGGCGGGGTCTAGCACCTGTCTGCTGTAGCTTCGGCACTGTTTTGCTTGGGCCTAACCAGAGTAGACTCCCTTGTACCTTTAGAATTCAGCAGAATTATTGAATATAGCTGATGAATGACCTTACCGCATACTGCCAAAGTTATTCAAATACAAGTGCAGAATGTCCAGGTTTTCTTCGTTGATTTTTTGGGTGGTTTTACCGCAGTTTATTTCCATAAATGTTTAATTTTATCTCGCCACCGTGCTTCCTCGTCTTCAGTGCAGTGGACAATAATCAATAATCCAGCTGCTCCCTCGCGCCTGCGCATCCTGCACAACAAGGAAATGGGGGGGGGCAATCAAAAACAGGGATTGCGGGCATTTCCCTCCCAAACAGGGTAGATATAACGACATTCCTGAAACTTTCGTGTCCCCCTGCCTTTGATTGAAACGCCAGTACAAATAAATTAGTGAAAACAAAGGGATTTTTACGCCGATTAGCCAAACCACGAATGTAAACAAAACAGACTGCTAAAGACAAGACACCCTGGAATCTAGGTGGCTAACTGACTGCCTGTTCATGCGAAAAGGATTTGTTACAAGAAGACGACCTGTTGAAAGAAGACCAATTGAAAGAAGATGGATAGATGAAAATATCTCGCCACCAGAATTTTATTCATAATCGTTAGGATCGTTTGGATCGCTGTGATCATGACTATGCTGTGAACGACTCCAGCGATCTCAATGAAATGAAAAGAAATCGATCGCTAGAAACGTTTGCGCATATTTCTATAAGATCACTGACCTTGCACCTGAAAACCTAGGTAATATCTTCGACAGATTGTCTGATGTTCACGCCAGGGTTTTACGGAATACCAAATGCAATCTTGCTGTACCAAAAATGAAAACAGCTTATGGCCAAAAATCGTTTTCGTTTCGTGGAGCCAACGCATGGAATAAACTCGACTCGGAAATGAAATTAGCCCCTTCGATTCAGTCATTCAAAACGAAACTAAAAACTTTGAATTGAGAATATTCAAGGAAAGCTGATCTGCATCTTTATCTTTATTTTTCTTTGACACGTTTAGTTTTATAAGAAATCATTGTACATAGGTTTATATCTTTAAATGTTTAGGTTTATTAGCTATTTTTTTCTTTTCTTTTGCTGGGACAATTGGAAAGCAGTTGCTTAATTATTTAACTGAATTGTATCCCAGGGTAAATATGTTTAAAATTAAAATAAAAAATAAAATAAAAGATCGCTGGAGGCCTGGAGTCGTTCACAATGTTCACAACGACGATTATATGGAAACGTAGCCTGCGTCACAGACCATAACGAGGGGGAGTTGGTCTGTGTGATACATACATACATGCATGCTTTATTTGTTCGAGCAGGTCAAAAGGTGGTAGCATTAAGCTGATGTGGACCTGCTGTGCTTACATTAAATTAAAATGCTAAAATAATTTACTTATATACAGTGTATATCTCGGTTTTTCTCGGTTTATGTTGTCCCAACGACTTCGGCATAAATTAAACAAACAAAGAGCTAGACAAGCCAATGTCATTATTTGAACAACAGAATTCACTAGATCTCTGTGAAACTGGGACAACAAAGGCGGGTTTCCACTTCAGCGAATCTGGTCGCGCGACCCGTGTGATCGCTCGAAAGCAGTCGCTCGAATGATTTCCACTTGTGTGAATTTGGTCGCGCGACCAATGGTTTGGGCATGCGTAATTTATTGCAGTGAGGCAGCGAGGCAGAACTAAAAGAATTTGATTGGCTCTGCTCGTGCTGGTCGCGAAAAAGTTGAAGTCAATCCAACTTCCAAAATCAGTCGCGCGATCGCGGATGAGAGGGGAATCTTCGTCACTGAAACAAACTACGCATGCCCAGATAACTGGTCGCGCGATCGCACGACCATATACGAACAAGTGGAAACCCGCCCAGGCCTGACGCAGGCTAATGGAAACCAGGCAGCAATGCAATTCTCGTATATACGTTTGGTTTGTGTTATAGCCAAACACTAAATGCTATGCTCACCTTGCCTCAAATATTAAATGCATAAAATTCCGGCTACAGATGCTCAGATTCATCCTTCTACTTTCGTTATTTATCTCGCACTGTAAGGCATAGGTACAAGTGATACAATTTTCATATAATTTTCATTCAAAAATAGATGCCACTGTCGATCTGATTAATTATTTCACAAAAATTACAGCGAAAATTATGTATAATACTACCAGTGAAACTTCTAAATTGTTTTAGAAACCAAACATATACGACCTAAACTAAGGAAGTAGATATTTCATCCCAAAGACTTCAAACCTATTTTTGAAAGTACTTGAAATTCCAGTTACCTTTCATTGAAATAGCTTTCAACTAACGTCCATCGAAGTTTTACACTACTACAATAACGGCCACAACAAAACTTCCATAGTTTAAAAATTCCACCGATTTTGAAAGTTATTTTTTAATAACTGTGTCACGGACTAAGCAAAGTTTCAGAGTCAAGAAGGGGCCTTTTTGTACGAGAAACTAATTATAAATCATACTTGCAATACCTTACATTGAGCCAAAGTTTATTTCAAAATCATTGTACAAATACAAAGGGTAATGATTTTCATAATAATATAGTCGCTGTAAATAAATAATTCTTGCTGGGTGCTATACCACAAACGTAGCGGGGATCCGCGGGGATACACCTTTATCAAAAGTGTTCATCTCTTTACTTCAGAGAAATTACTTGAAATTTTGTAATGCGTTAGATTCAGGCCGCTTTTACAAAAGAACTTGAGAAACTCCATTCAGTAAATTCAGCATCTCTGAAATTAATTTGTTCGTTCCTCGACACAACTAAAAATAAAGTTCAGATCAGCAGCAACATAATAACATTTCAAGATTTTTCAAATAGTTGGGGGATATTACCAGAAAGAAATAATACCAACGGATACTTGAATATTTTTAATTTGAATAAACATGGCTAAAAATCACAACTTCGTCTGTAATACAGTAACCAATCTTTCAAAAACTTCATGATAAGCAAAATACCGTTGCCAGCAATTTACCAAAACTTTGCCTGGTCTGAAATCTACAATGGTTTGATAATAGCTGAGATGAGGAATGTGTGACATTAAAAAATAATGAACATCAAAAAACATTGAAAGGCACCGCAAGGCATTTAGGGTCATTCCTACTGTATATCAACAGAGGTTGTTTTCATAAGCATCTATTTGAGACAATGCATTTAAGAAATATGGTATGTGTAGCCTCAGGCAATTTTCCAAAAAATGAGGCTTTTCATAGTAAGAATCTCAAATACCAATGGGCAAAGTGGCAGAACTACATGCTGATAAGCATGGATTTGCAGCCACAAATAAATTGTGCACCTCATTTGCCACACAATTCCTATCTCAACAGTGATATCACAGCACAAATCATTTAATAGTAAGCCATCAAAAGACAAGCAAAATCACCTGATCTGCTTAGTAGACTTTCGTTTTCTTACACTTGCTGAACAAATTGGACAAAAAGGTTCTTCTCCACTTTGTTGTAAGCATCGTTCATGGTAGAAATGTTCACAGAAGAAGACAAGTACATCGGCTGTCTGCTGGCTGTTTTCGACAATTATGTACCCTTGACATCCTTCACACTTTGCATCATCTTGAACGCTGTACCCCCTTCCCTGTGCACGCAACTGTCTCTGCATCAATGCAACACTGTCTTTATCTAGAATTTGCTTGCACCCCTCATGCAACGCAACTTGCAAATTATAGTCCTGCAGGATCTTGACAAGGGCATCTCTCAAGCCTGGTATTTTCATGCCTGGCTTTATTCTTCCAATGAACATGATTGGATCAATAGAAGTGCCTATGTTCATCAGTAGTTCTTTGACAAATAAAGGTTTGTCGATTGAATGATTGATCAAATCCTGCCATAAGACATCATCCTTTTGCTCCTTTGTGAACTCGATTGCCTTTCTGATGTCTTTTTCTCTTTCTATGATCATCGTAAGAGCTTTCTTGCTGTCCCCCATTCGCCCTAATAGGAACACCATCTCTGGAATGTAATCCCTGTCTTCACATACTTTGAAAGCTTTCTCTAATGCATAGTAGTTGCTGCTCTTCAAAAATGGCAACAGCCTTGGCTTGTCAAATTCTGCCAGCAGCTCAACTTGCATTTCATGAAAATCTTGGCCAGCTTGGGGATCTTTCTGGAACAAAGCATACAAATATGCGTGCAATAACTTCTTATTAAGAAGCAATTGCCTGACGACATGCTCAACACTGATCATCTCGATATTGTCTATCAACAGCTTGACCGCTTTGCTGTCATCAATTTCCATCAAATTCAAAATCTTGTCTTTGACAAACTCAATCAAGTTGTGCTCATCAATCATGTCAAAGACACCAGCATCGCCAAGCTTCAAATATATGGCAAGGCCTTTGCCATACTTCTTCTCCTGTGCATAAAGTGTGCCTAGTGACTGCAACAAGATCTTGTTATTTGGTTCTTCTTTTGACTTTGATGACAGGACATAGATTATGGTTTCACTTCTGTACACATCTGATGGCCATTCTTTGATTAAATTCTGAAAGCCAACGACATCTGTTTGCAGGTACTCATTCAAAATCATCTCATATATGGTATGACTTAATCTTGGCTTCTTATATGGAATCAAGGGAGTGATTGCCTTCAATTGCCTGTGTTTTGCAAACCTGTACACTTCTTCTTCCCAAAGATCTTTGTCATCTCCAAGGATCTTTTTGCATAAAGAGGCAGCCTCTTTGTATTTTTTTGCTTCAATTAGATTATTCATATATTGCTTCCAAATTCTCAGCACATTGTGCGTCTTGAGGAGATGTTCGTGCTTCACTGCATCAGCTAATGCTTCTTCGAACATATCTCTCTCCATCAGCCATGTTATATGATCATCCATGTCTCTTGGTCTGGCTAACACAATATCCTTTGGACTCACAATGTAGAACAGGCTTTCCTCTTGTACGTTCTCCAAGAAGTAATTATTGGACTGATATTCTTCAAAGCCTCTGATTGAAAGGGCATCAGTTGACGATTCAATGTATGTCTCAAGTCCTTGTGGGCTCAGTATCAAGAGCTGAGGTCTTGTTGCCTGTCCTCTATCAGGGACACCGTGCTCTCCTTGATTCGCAAAATACGACAACACAACAAGCTCACTGCCAAATGGGGCAATGCCACATGCATAGAAATCTGTGTGAAAAACATTTGTGAGCTCAACACACAATGGGGGCAATTCTCCTCCTGTTTGCCATGCCATTTGCTTATCTTTTGATTCACGTTCCTTGACAACGCCAATTTGGATATATTCTGCCCATGCAATTAAGAGCGTACGATCATCTTTCCAGCATAGATTACACCTGTATAGGTCATCCCTAGGATTTCTTGACTTTTTCTCTATATGTGCGATGCGTACCCTTCTGCTTACATCATAAACTTCAACTCCTTGTGAATCTCCCCAAGCAAGAAAGTTGCCTTTCCACTTCATTGTTCTTATGTAGCCTGTTCCAGAATAGAGAACAGTATTCTTGTTTCTAAGCCAGCCTTTTTCGTATAGCAGCATCTTCTCTCCTACCCCAATAACATACTGCCTATTTCCCCTCTTGCCATAATCAGGGTGCAATGCAAGTGCTCTGATGGGGCAGTCAAACATTTGCTGTATGTTATTTTCTGAGCTATAAAGGCCATTAATAACCACTCTACCATCTTCTGAACAGCTTCCAACATATTCTCCGTGGTTGTCGATGCTAATTTGATTCACGGTTGTTGTATGAGATGGGAATTCTTTATTCCTGATATTGTTTCCTTGGTGGTCTAAAACATGGACAACACCCCAATGTGTTCCTAAGGCCAAAAATTTGTGGTGCACAGCCATGCAACTCGCTGCATCTTGTTGTAATATTTCTTGCACTGCATTGCCAATTCTTTCATATTTCAATTTAGGTTCCTCGTCTTCTTCATCTTCATCAAAAGCATCGTCTAGAGTCACATTCGCTTTCTCTTCCCCTTCCAAGGCCACTTCGTCGGCCTCCATCTTGGATGCAATGATGCAATGCGCAGGCGCAATAACATATTTAGATGTCTGATTTCTATCTAATGGCGACAGGTCACATGCTCTCTCACGTGCAGTTGGCGCGTAAACCATCCAATCCAATGAGCAAAAATTGAGACTTATGTAGTAAGTCTAGATCTCCAGGGGATGTCATTCTTATTTCCCGGACAAGAAAAACACTTCAAGAACATCCTTGTCAAGGTGCGCTGTCAAGGCGTTGGTGTCGATTTTAGTTGCAAACTTTTCAGTTTCATATTTTCATATCAATTTTTTATCTGAACATGACCCATGGCCACAAGACAAAGATTTTTGCTAAACTTCCCGTGATTTGCAAAATTCAGTTTGTAAAATTATTTGATTCCTTTATTTTCTTTGATTGCCAATTATATGAGCGATATGGGATGTTCACCCTCCATGATAGTGAAACAAATTTATTCTGCTAATATGTGCAATGATAACGCACTTCACACACAAATTCTACGAGGACACAATTCTACGTACCCTGGGTACCAGCCCCACCATGAAAGAAAGACGTAGACGTTATATGTGGGTCTGGAACCGAGGCTACATTCTACGATATACCGAGCGTTCCTTTGGCAATCAAAACAATCAAGATTTCATTCAAATTCAACCAGCCGGATCTAAATGCTTTGAAATGAAACAATGTTAAAATCTTAAACAATACAATCATGATTGTTTTGATTGCCAAAGGAACGCAAGGACAGATGCTCATGCTCGACCTCGGATTCAGCTCATAAGGCATTTTTTCAAAGCACTTGCTGATTAATTCATTAATTGGAGGATTTTATGCTCTAGATCGATAATATCAACATCTACGCTTGTCCTAGACAGTAGCGTAACGGAGACAACCGGGGCCCTTAGGTACTTTTTAGGTAGGGGCCCAGTATATTATATCCAAAACATCTAATTTTATTATCTCAACACTGTAGAAAGAATCAAACAAAATGGTTACGCCACTGGTTCTAGAGCAACGATGTGGTTGTCAGTCATGCACTGGAATTATATGGCCAAGCAACAGATAAACATTTAAAGCAAATCCAAGTAACACAAAACCGAATCATTAAGATTCTTCAATTCAAAAATCGCAGGGAATCAACTAATATCATTCATAAAACACTTGGGGTTCTCAAAGTCAAAGATCAATTTGAAACTAAAATCCTCAAAATTATGCACCAAGTAAAATTCAATACAAACTCCCTTCCTCTAATCTTCCAGAGCTATTTTGAGACAAATGAAGGTAAACATAAATATCTAACTAGGCAGAATACAGATTTTAGAATCGAAAAAGCAAAGAGACGCTGGGGAAATTTCAAGATTAAAAATATAGGTGCCAGATTATGGAATAACTTACCTAAGCTACTCAAGACAATTTCTTCTCAAAAACATTTTGTCAAAAAACTAAAAATAAATATCCTTTCCAAATATTAACNTATGGAATAACTTACCTAAGCTACTCAAGACAATTTCTTCTCAAAAACATTTTGTCAAAAAACTAAAAATAAATATCCTTTCCAAATATTAACAATTCATCACATCTAAAATTATAAAATCGCAAAGCCTATCTGTATATTAATATTAATATTTTCTATTGCTTATTTCCTTGTATCTTAGTTTTGTACCCCTTATATACTATGCTGTACTTTGTTCTGTTTTTTAAGCGGCCCAGGCTAGATAAGCATTTGCTTTTCCTGGGTCGCATAAGATTCCCTGTATTAGGTTGGAATTCTTATGAAAAAATTTTGACTTGACTTGACTTGACATGAAAAATATTGAAAAAAATTGGTGGTTGCAAAAAAGACAAGGGTACAGACAAGGAAAGAGAACATTGAAAATCTGTCCTGCGCTAGGAGGGGTGCTAGGGCTGGCCAAGTAATGTTTGTCACAAATAAATTATCATAAATTGTCTTTTAGCAAAGTTTATGCAGGAAAAGGATTTGGAACCAGTTGCAACGCCGTTGATGAATCATGTATCACATTTTTTCATATTTTGTGATGAGCATCTGTATGCAAAGTTAATTTTGATGATTGAAGAAAAACTCTTGAGAAATTGTTGAGAAAAGATTGAAGATGGACTCGAGAAAAAAAGTTTCCATTCTAGTTGGAAATTTTATATAATCAATTCTTGGATGCTAATTATATAATGATACAGCATGCATTAGAAAATTTAACATATTGTTAAATCGATTTGAATCATTCTTGTGTATATTTTTTAACGACGAAATACAACAAAGCTACAAAACTACTTCAGATACTTCGATATATAGTCATACTGTGCGAAAATGTTTGGCGACAATTTCAAAATAACAAAACAACAGAAGCCTATCTTCGTCAGATCTCAAGCCTCTCAAGGCAATGTTTGAAGTATCTATCCAGAAGCAGGAAGGATTCGAATTGGATACGAACTGTTCGAATGATCAGCATCAGAGCTTCTATCAGTATTGTCTACATTCGAAAATTCATCAAATATCTAGCTACAAGATGCTGAGAAATGTCATTCGATCTGGACTCTTTTTAGGGGTTATAAAATGTCTATTCACTTAAACAATAATTCTAATATTTACTAGAAAAAATTCAAATCCGTCACTGCCAAGAGCTAACTTTCACGAAAAACAAGCCGCTTGAGAAAGCTCAATTACCATGTAGGGATCTTTATTTTCATGAAAAATTGCAAGATATAGCCTTGTAGCCAAAAATACGGTATTTCGTAAAATACTATTGCTCAAATTAAGTTCTTCCAAGCGAAGAATTCTGGTAGATACATGCTGATACATTCGTATCAGTGAAGAGATCTCATTCCTTATAGAAGAATCAAACTGCACTACAATATAGTTCACTTGCTAGATGTTAAGACAAGATCTGATCTTTAGCAAATCTCTGTATAGCAAAGTTCAAAGTTCAAAGTTCAAAGTTCAACCAGGATTTTATAGTAGGATTTGTTGTCGAGAATCTTTCTTTCCCACATTACTCAACGAATGTCAGTGAAGATATCCCTACAAGGTTTAGGCCTACAATCCTGGACAAAAGGTTGGGAGACTGGTATCGTTTTTAACTGTTGAATTGTGTTGTGAATAATAATTGGGATAATAATTTTGCAAGCCCCCCCCCCCCCCGTATCAATGTTGTTCGACAATGATTCCCGAATGCGTGTTCGTGACACTCCATGTTTTCCAACCTCAAACAACATTGATTAGGGGGAGAGGGGACTTTGAACTTGGGAAAGGGTCAAATCGATCTGCAGTCTCATAACTTTTGTCCAGGATTGTAGTTCCACTGCAATACCTGCTTTTCTTCTTGTTCAAGGAATTAAATAGCTCTCAATTGTGACCATCCATGTAACACAGGTTACACAGGAAATTGATTTGAAAATGTGTCACACTCTAATTAGCATCCGATGACAATATAGCTCTAAAATATGTCAGTAACGGTCTTCTAGGAATTATTGCGTGTCAATGTAACACTGAGTATCAAAGGTAACCATCAATGTAACACAGGTTACACAGGAAATTGATTTCAAAATGTGTCACACCGGTCCTCTAAACAACATCAGATAAGAATGGCTCTAAAATATATCAGTAACGGTCTTCTAGAAATTACTCCACATCAATGTAACACTGAGTATCAAAGGTNTTTCCAACCTCAAACAACATTGATTAGGGGGAGAGGGGACTTTGAACTTGGGAAAGGGTCAAATCGATCTGCAGTCTCATAACTTTTGTCCAGGATTGTAGTTCCACTGCAATACCTGCTTTTCTTCTTGTTCAAGGAATTAAATAGCTCTCAATTGTGACCATCCATGTAACACAGGTTACACAGGAAATTGATTTGAAAATGTGTCACACTCTAATTAGCATCCGATGACAATATAGCTCTAAAATATGTCAGTAACGGTCTTCTAGGAATTATTGCGTGTCAATGTAACACTGAGTATCAAAGGTAACCATCAATGTAACACAGGTTACACGGTGAAGGTGTCCAAAATGCTTTCAACTGGTCCACTAATCAGCATGAGATGACAATGGTTCTAAAATACCTCAATAAAGGTCTTCGTTGTAACTCTGGGTATCGAGTAAAGCCATAAATGTAGCAGGTTACACAGGAAATTGAGACAAGAATGATTTGAACTGGTTCACTAGTCAGCATCAAATGACAAGAGCTCCAAACGACCTCAGTAACAGTCTACCTTTAACACAGGGTATCAATGTAACGCGAGTAACACAGCATGTAACTGCTCCACTTCAATAGGAGGCTGACTGACATCACACTAATGATTCCCCATCGAAACCGTCATCGATAGCCTTGACTTTGACGCCCTTGAACGTTGCCTCGACGACCGTTGGCCTAACGGGAATAGGCATGCGTAAGAGGCAATCATTTGTATTACGAGGCAACGAGGAGAATTCGCATAACTCACTTATTTCACTACAACTGTCTTCGGTGGTGCTGTCTCCAAGTTGGGGCACGTAGTATTCTTGTAGCTTGTATTTACGTCCAAATTCGTAGGCTCTCACGAGTTCACCACGCGTCGAGCTGCACGTAGATGATACTGATTCGTACGACCGCACACTTTTCGACAGCTTCACTTTACTATCACGCACAAGAAGAGTCAGTGATTTTATGCTCTTTGGTGGGAGTTCTCTTGTTATCGTATCACCCGTCTTTTTCCTTGTTGCACCATTATGTGTTAAATACAGTCTCAAGTTCGGTTTGTTTTGTAGTCCACTATCCAGGCTTTTGAAATAATGCCTTAGTTGTTGGTCTTTGTATGATCTTTTGGCTCGCTCTGTGTATTTTCCTTGGCTTACAGCGTCCTCGGCACTGCGTGAAATAAAAATCTGCGCGCCTTCAGCATTTGTGCGTTCCCCATTTGCATGTTCACTGTCTGTTGAGCTGGGCATATTTCTACTCGATAACAAACTATCAAAGAGACCTTTTGACAGGGGGGATGATTCTGATGTTGTTTTGTACGTATTCGTGCTTGGTGTGCCCAGTTGCACATTAGAGTCTAGGGTTCCTAGAGTGCCCAAGGTGCCTAGGGTGCCACCCTGTACGTCACCATTCTTCTCATTGTCCTCTTCGCTTTCGTCAAAGTTTAAAAGTTGAGCAAATAATTGTTCTGGAAACCTTTCTTCTTCTCCACTACTGAGATTTCTTGATGGTTCATCTGACACTGTAAGCACACTGTTTATGAAAAGAGTGAAAAAACTGGCTGAAAGGAATGAACATTGATGAGCATACGGGGGATAGGGAGCTTTGATCACATATGAATTGAAAGATCTTTCGTTTGGAATTAGAAGATAAATCCAAAGGACATCAAATGCTTACCAATAAACCCTAGATTGACTCCTAAAATACAAATTGCACGATCTTGCATCTACGAACAGATGATCTTTCAGGGCTGGTTTATAGCCGTGCTACTGCCGCACAGAACCTATTCTTTGCTAGCTTCTTTGAATCGAGCTCAACGATATCACAATGCCATGTACTCCGGGTACCACTGCCAAAATCATCTTCTTAGACTCCACCAAATGCAGGTGCAAAGAAATATAAATCAACGAAAAATGAGGCTCTTTACAAAGAATTGCCACAAAAAATAAACTAGAAAATAATTTGTTCTTACCCCGTTGAATTCCAAGGCCAAGGCATATTTGGCTCATTATATGGACCATCATAAGTTCCACGGAACTGATCTTTTGGGAAATCTTCTTCGCATTCACAGATAAACAATCGATTAAATCTGGGCCCTAGAAAATATGATAAGTCATTATTTATATAACAACGTTCATTGTTTGAGAAATAATTAACATCAACCATTGACAACCAGTAAAAGTGTCGAAACTAATACCGCATTCATACTAAACAAGTAAAGCTCTAGCTTAGATTAAACCCGATTACAAGCTAATCTGGATTGCTCATTAGATTAAAAGGTAACCTTGATTAAACTATAAATGTGAACGAAGTCTCAATAAGGCTTANATTCTTTGCTAGCTTCTTTGAATCAAGCTCGACGATATCACAATGCCATGTACTCCGGGTACCACTGCCAAAATCATCTTCTTAGACTCCACCAAATGCAGGTGCAAAGAAATATAAATCAACGAAAAATGAGGCTCTTTACAAAGAATTGCCACAAAAAATAAACTAGAAAATAATTTGTTCTTACCCCGTTGAATTCCAAGGCCAAGGCATATTTGGCTCATTATATGGACCATCATAAGTTCCACGGAACTGATCTTTTGGGAAATCTTCTTCGCATTCACAGATAAACAATCGATTAAATCTGGGCCCTAGAAAATATGATAAGTCATTATTTATATAACAACGTTCATTGTTTGAGAAATAATTAATATCAACCATTGACAACCAGTAAAAGTGTCGAAACTAATACCGCATTCATACTAAACAAGTAAAGCTCTAGCTTAGATTAAACCCGATTACAAGCTAATCCGGATTGCTCATTAGATTAAAAGGTAACCTTGATTAAACTAAATGTGAACGAAGTCTCAATAAGGCTTATTTAGTTTGTACTACTTTTAAACTGATTTCATTTTCAGGGAATAGGGGGTATAAAGAGTCAACGAAAAAGAACCTGCAAGCTACGTACAAGCAATCAGATGAAACGAGAGAATGCAGGTAAAAAAGGAAAAGCGGTTTTTGCTTAGATCTGTAAACTGCTTCAAATGAGAGACGTCGCTTATAACTATGTTTCTCTTCCATCTCAGCTTGAAGCAAAATTGATTTGATAAAACAATGAACAATATTAATAAAGAAAATGCTCTTTCTTTTCACATACTTCTCATCCGCCTTTCTGTCCTATCCCATGATGCCAAGAGCATAATAATTGTAACAATGACGACAGCAACAACACATCCTGCGATTATTGGTCCAATGACATTTTCCTTTTCGGCTTTTGCAATGGCAGCAAATTTGAGAACAGGTTTCCTTTTGTTGTGGATAACTCGTGTGTTGATTCCTAATACGAAAAAAGAAATTATCATCTTGCTCTGTAAGAAAATTATGACTGCGACAAGAAATTCAACAAGAAGCAACGCAAGGCACAAATTCTACTTTTAATCATTAGTACCACTTGACTAAGAAAATGTTTGAACGATTTGTGATCCTGTAGTCCGATTTCACCCACTTGCTGTTTGTTTTTGTGCCTAGCATCATAGCGTGGATCCGTAAATCTAGTTGGTCAACATCGGTCATCTCAAAATTCCTCCAAAAAAGCCTAAAATCCTATATCAAATTTTCGAGTGGACGCATCAAGATAAACATTTTGTAAAAATTGAATCCTTCGCTTTTGATTGAAACACAAATACAAGCGACTAGCACTTGCAATCAAGAGGTTTTTGCGGCAGATTTGTCAAGCTACAAATATAAATGAAATAAGCTGCAAAAGATGTCCTGACACCTGAATGCCTACCTCTATCGTCATTCGTGTAAAAAGGGTTGTTAATGCAAGGAGGCATGTAGCTAAAGAAAAGCATAAATCAAAAATGTACCGCCGGAATTCTATTCTGAATTTTTTGTTTGCATTTCTCCGTCAGTAAACATTTTACATCCTTTGTAGCAACCTTCCACTCTGGGGCCTTGGAAGCTGTTCACACCAAGGTTAAAAGATCCCGTTCTTTGCAGAAAGAAATAATAGATCATTCCGCAGTAGAATGTGAAGGCGCTCTTCGCATTGCATCTCAGAATTGCAAAGGGGGTTCGAAGTCAGATTCGAATTCGAAACCTCACATGCAATACCGAGATACAGCGCCTTCGCATTCGACTACGGGATGGTCTATTTGTGTACTTATTTGCACCTGCTTTGACTAGGTTATTTCATATCGAGAAAGTGATTTATATGTAGATAAAGATAAAAGCCAAACGGTAGGCACGAAACAAACATAAATAAATGGTAAACAGATTATACAAATAAACAAATGGGACAAACCTTTATCTGAAACTGAAACTTCAATAGTATCACTATAGTTCCCAACACCCAGACTATTTTCACAGGCAATAGAGAACTTTGCTTTACTGCCACTTTTCATTTCAAACATCATCCAATGCAATTTAGGCCCAACTGAAAAATGTTTCCAAGATGTTTTATTACTAAATTTGTATCTGATGTGATGACGTAATATGGCGCTGTTCGAATCGAAGCCTGGTACCCAGCTAACGTTGACAGCTGTGGTGTTGAATCTTTTTACTTGAATAGCAACTGGTGGAAACGGGATACCTGAAAATAAAATGAAAATGATTGTCGAAACTGAGTTGATGTTATATCAGGCAAAAATAATGGCTGGTGAATTTGCTCCGCCACAACTTCATTTAATCGTATGTCCCTATGCCCGTGAAGGTTCTTGTTGTTGTGCCTGGTTTTCCTTGTATCCCTGTGTTCTGATTTGAGTGACTATCGACAACAACCTTCACGGGCATAGGGACAAAGGGAGGAAAAAACTGTTGTAGGAACAACTACCGCGTTTCTAACGCCCATGATTTAATCGTCTTGCAAGAGACGACCAATATACGAGAAAATACTTGGTACATGTCGGCAACACACTAGACTGATTACATGTCGTAGTTTCGCTCCTCCGCCCAACTGATATACCCTATCTCGGTTTGGCTGGGGTTAGTCCAATTTTGGTGAGCGATAACTGGGACTCATTGTAATAAGTCTAGCAACACATCGCTACTTTGTTTTGAGTACTCTAATAATTGTTCAGAATCATAGGTAAGCCCCCTAGGTAATCTAGTATAGCAGAAAAGGATCTACAACAGCTACTGATTTAATCAGAAATGATTTACTTCAGATTGAATGTTTTGCTGAGTTTTGTTTTAAATATATTTTTGATACTGATCTTAAAATCAAATTGCAGTTTCACATAAGTCAATTCCTCAATGACTGGTTTTTACTGTACCGAATGGCGTTATCTTTCAAACACCAAAGAGGCCTGACATTCTGTGAACAAATTCTTCTTATTTACCCTATTGCAACTGTTACTAAAAGAAAGGACATTACCTTAAACAACAAGTGTGATTATATTCCAATCAGATCCATATGCATTGACCGCAGAACAATTATAAGCCCCTGCATCTTTCATTTTAACAGTACTAAGTACAAGTTTGCCTTCGTTGTAGTAAGGTGCATTTTTAATGAAATGACAGACCAGAAAGGACATTACCTTGAACAACGAGTGTGATAATATTCCAATCAGATCCATATGCATTGACAGCAGAACAATTATAAGCCCCTGCATCTTTCATTTTAACAGTACTAAGTACAAGTTTGCCTTCGTTGTAGTAAGGTGCATTTCTCCTACGACGCTTTATGATTCTTTTCTGTTTGAAATGCCATGAAATAGATGGTTTTGGATGCCCAACAGCTATGCAGGGAAGGCGTACATCAGCATGCACTGGTGCCTTCACAATTTGAGTCAATGTAAGGATACGAGCAGGAACTAAAATGAAGAAAATTTGTTATTAATACACTATAAGCTATAAAGCATTCGTCTTATCTAAAAGCAATTCCTATATAGTAGACTAGATAATTTCTTTTATCCATGTAAAATAAAGGAAACAAAACAAGCAAACAAAAGACTGGCTTATGTCCTTCAATATAAAAGCATTATAACTACCGGGTGCGCCAAAAAAAACTATCCACGTTTGAAAAATCGTAGTACCTAGAGTTCTGGATGGATTGGAATGAATCGAACTTTGGTTGATAGCAGAAAGACTGAAGAATTTTTGTGATTTTTCTCGTGTTTTTATCAGCAGAGAAAACATAGGCAAATTTAACTTTACGAAAATTTGTTTGTGGCGAAATGACTGAAAACAGGCCTAAAACACTCGATCAAATCGTACGAAATCTCCTGCATAGAACAAGACGCAAGAGCATTTAATCTCTCTCGAGCGTTATAGGAAATGAATTTTTAAAGAAATACTAAAGATTTTCAATCCCATGGCAATACAAGTGCAGACGACATCCGATACCCGTGAAAAACTGTAATTTTGCATTGTTCGGTGTGAGAAGTTTCGGTAAGATTTGATCAAGTGTTTTAGGCCCTTTTTCAGGCATTTTGCAAACACGGGATTTTCGTAAATTTGAATTAAGCTGTATTATCTGTACCCATAAAAAAACGACAAAAATCACAAAAATACTTCAGTCTTTCTGCTATCAACCAAAGTTTGATTCATTCAAATCCATCCAGAACTCTAGGTACTACGATTTTTCAAACGCGGATAGTTTTTTTTTGGCGCACCCGGTAGTATAGAATTAGATGATAAAACATAAAACTTACTTTTAGTCATAGTTTTTGTTTTGACATATCCAGACCTCAATCCAGTTCCGATCCGAGTTTGAGCATTGATCCAAATCTCATATTCTTTACCGACCTCTAATCCATGTAATGTATGCGATGAAACATTCTCACTCAATCTGAATTCATGTTGTGACGTGGAACGATCCATTGATTTTCGATAATGAAGAATGTATCCTGTGATTATTCCGTTTGGCTGCGAAGGTTTTTTCCACGTGACTAGGATCTGATGCGGAGATGCAGCTGCAGCACGGAGTTGTTGAGGTGGGCCAGGAACTGTGAAAGAAATTCAGGAATGAGTAAAAACAGTAACAGAGTTTGCAAAAATGGAAATCATGAATTATCCACCAAAATCAACATACTATAGATCATTTTATGGAAGAAAGGTTCAATTACGTGTTAAGATTTGTGTCATTAAAATTGGTAACACCATTTTAAAGTTATAGATCATTCCGCCTAGAAGCTGTTCTGGGGAAGCCTGGAAACGACTATCAATTACGCCTAAATTTTGCAAGTTTTCATTATTAAGACGATGAAAATTCCGTGATAAATCTTCCAAGGAACTCAAACAAGTAGAAATTTACTTTTTGCAGACTTGTACTCTCTGCAGAAGATTTCTTATAGAAACTAGGGCTCTAAGTGATTCATCGCTACTTCAGACTCGTAGAGCGAGGGGTAAATTCGAGCCGTACTTCCTCGCTACTTCCTACTCTACTCTACCCTAATCTACGGGTTAAAAATTAAATTCGAGGCCTGTTTCTTATTTCTATTAGACTGGCAGAGCAAGGGCTAAACTCGAGCCGTGCTTCCCCTCTACCTCAGACTGCCGTAGCTGGGTTAAAAGCTAAATTTGAGGTCTGTTCCTTGTTTCTTTAAGACTCGCAGAGCAAGGGCTAAACTCGAGCCGTGCTTCCCCTCTACCTCAGACTGCCGTAGCTGGGTTAAAAGCTAAATTTGAGGTCTGTTCCTTATTTCTTTAAGACCCGCAGAGCGAGGGCTAAACTCGAGCCGTGCTTCCCCTCTACCTCAGACTGCCGTAGCTGGGTTAAAAGCTAAATTTGAGGTCTGTTCCTTGTTTCTTTAAGACTCGCAGAGCAAGGGCTAAACTCGAGCCGTGCTTCCCCTCTACCTCAGACTGCCGTAGCTGGGTTAAAAGCTAAATTTGAGGTCTGTTCCTTATTTCTTTAAGACTCGCAGAGCGAGGGCTAAACTCGAGCCGTGCTTCCTCGCTACTTCAGACTCGCAGAGCGAGGGATAAATTCGCGATAGGCTTATATTCAACTAGGGCTGTGATGTATTGATAACAATATTGACTGAACGCAAGAGATTATTATATCACTGAATGGCGAAATAAAGATAGGCGGTTAGAATAAATAAGAAACTAACAGAAGAAAAGTTTAAAAAGTTGGCAAAGATATGGTTGATAGACTATATGCTGAAATTACAACATCAAGAACTTTCGGCTCCAACCATGGCACTGATTAAATTTTTTCTAAACTGAAAAAACTTTATTTATCTTAAACTTACCATCTTCGAGGGTTCTCGCCAAATAGGAATCACTTAATTTGCCATCTCCTCCGTTAGTAAACGCCAATACAGATATTCGATATAAGGCATATTTTTTCAAATTTGTTAATTCCGCATAATGGAATCCAATAATTTCCTTTTCCGATGATAATTTCGTCTCAGATACTTCCGTATATTTCACCCTGTAACCTTTGATAAGACCATTTCGATGATGCAAAGGAGGCAAGTCCCATCGAACACGAATTATCTGAGAGCTGATTGGAGTTGCTTTGATATGTTGCGGAGGAGCTGTTGGTGCTAAAACAAATAATGGAATGCGTTACTTCAATCAGTGGACACTACTGTCTGTGGCCATTAGGTAGACTGATTACATGAGTCTCCGTTTTCCGCATTGAATTGGATGATATTATGGCTTCAAATTGTATGAGAGAAAACAAAAACATCAGATTGAAAGCATTGAACGAATACAAGGAATCAAGTCGTCAGTCTAGCCATTAGGTACCTTTAGGTATAGCCTGCGTGCAGCCTCGACGCTCGGTCCTCTTGTATCTTAAAACGCCTAATCTGATTATCTAAATAATTTGGGTTTCTACCGTTGTGGAAGAGCTGTTTGTGTTAAAAAAGAATTAATTGTATCATTTGAAATGCCTTTTAAATATCCTACCAAATTAAAACTTCCTCAGCACCACTGCAGAGTTTTTTAACACAATGGAACGTGTTGAGAATATGAAACGCAGCACATAGCAAGAAAAATAAAAGATTCACAACAGAACAAAATGTCTATGATATTCTTTAAATAATTTTCTTCGCAAGTTATGGCTTCTTGAGATATTTTGGGCTTTTGAATATTTTTGATATTTTTTGTGAAAGTTAACGAGATATTTCGATTGATTGATTGATTGATTGATTAATTCACCCCTTTGTGTACACATCTGATTAATTGAAAATAAAAAAGAAGGAAACAATGAACTTACCTCCTTCTAGTGTGCTTTTAATGATTGGTTGCGAGGCTGGACCAGATCCTGCTTTTGTGTATGCTTCAACAGTGACAGTATATTGAGTGAACGGCATCAGATTTTCCAAAAAGACTTCGAAGCTGAGTGGCCCTCGAACATTCCTTGGCGGTTGAGGTTTCGACTCACCATAAAATATCTTGTAATTGACATGATACCCAAGGAGAAGACCATTTCTTTTACTAGCAGGAGGGGCCTATCAAGATAAAGGAAGTTGTCATGACACTGAGCTGTGCATATGTTTCCGTAACTGCTTCATTCAGAATGAATTCGCTGACTTAGATCAAACATTTTCCGGCATGCATTTTAAAGGTATTTCTAAAAAATCAGCCTATAGTTATAACAACAGTCTATAGAAAATGACGTGTACAGGAAAGAACAGCAGCTGAAATCTAGTAACATTCTTACCCTCCATTCGACTTTTAACTTGTCTCTTGATATTGGGATGACTGTTACATTCAAAGGTGGTGACGATGGCACTGTAAGAAATTAGAGAACAAATCTGCATCAGCCAAAAATTTCATGATGTCCGTTTTTTCATGATTTTGAAGTTTGCATCGACAAATTGCAAAACACCTAAAAAATGGTTGAACTTGGTCTCCAAAGACAACTGGTAAAAAAGTCGCTTTAAATCGAAGCTTTCAGTGTATTCGAAAGTTCGAATATAATTCTGGGCCCGGATTTTTCAAACTGCAATTAGATTTACACCAGATTACGGTAATGCAGGATTATACACTTTAATTCCTAGTTAATCATTGGAGTTAAGTGGATTCAAGCAACCAAGTCAGGTACTGCAAAACAATCTTCCATTGACATCAAATTTGTGAAATGATAAATGGTACAAATAAGCTTCGTCTTTCCTTACCTTCCTCTTCTGTTCTAAGAATAGCTTCATCGCTAACCTCGCTTTCACCAATCTCATTCGAGGCTTTGATTCGGAAATGATAAGATACTCCAGGCGATAACTGACTGATGGTAGCTTTTGTTCGATTCCCATTGACAAACAAGGTCAATTTTCTTGTCCATACATCGGAATGTCTTTTGTATTCGATAGCATAACGCGCGATTCTTGAATTGCCATCAAATGGACGCACCCATTGTATTTCAATCCAACGTGATGAGAGGATGCTGGGTAATGGTTTCTTTGGAGGATCAGGTTTTTCTGCAAAATAATAAATAAAGAGTGATATATCCATTAATAAATTCATTTATTTCTAGATTTTTAAATCAATCCACAGGATGAAAGAAAGCTTTCCAGTAAGTTCTTTTGGGGATCTGGTTTTTCTGCAAAATAGTGTGTTACGTGTACGAAGTGATTAACTAATCAATTAATCAACTAACCAATTCATTAACTTTGCCAATTATTTTTCGTCCCAAGAAGATAGTCTTGCTCGCTGTTCTTATTTCGAAGCTAAAGTAGGAAATTTAATTGGCATTCTTTACTTTCTTCAAAAAAGTTCCAAACGAAATCGCTAGTAACTCTAGACTTGCATGATCGATTTTAGTGAAAAAACTTTTCAAATCAAAGCAAACTTTCTCATCATAAAACAAGTGAGGATTCAGTAAAATTGGGGCTTAGTTCATGATTGTACCTTTCGGTAAATACCAATATATGAAAGCTATTTTAAGGTCGTAGAAAAACAAGAATTCTTACCAAGAACAACAAGGTGAATGTCTTCGCTATCACCACCAAATGAATTCGTTGCTTGACATAAATATGTTCCATTATCTGATCTTTGCAAAGTATTTATCTTCAAAGTTGAGTTCAATTGTGCTTTATTTCCAGTCTTTCTTGTAATTTTTCCTATTTCGTGCTTATCTGAATTAGTCAGTTTTCTTGAAACTGATAATTTGTACCACCAATTTAACTGAAGTTCTGGTGTCCCTGTAGCCATGCAATGCATTGCAATCGAGGCACCTTTCCTCTGTTTGATAACTTTTGCTGAAATTCGTGTCACTGTAGCTGGAACTGAAAGAAACATCTGGGGTAACCGGGGGAAAAATCGAGATGCAGCGAATAAAATCATTCATGTGGTTACTTATTTGTTTATGTAACAAGTCATTTATAGAAGATTTTGATGGAGCACTCAAACTTACATCAGCTTGAAATATGCTGTAAAATTATATTCAGAATCTTAAGCATTTTGGCAAATACCAGAATAAATTGTAACAAATCAATCATATAAGATGCAACTTTATCATTCTGCGATGAAGAAGAGAGGTCATAAACCTACCATCATAAACAATTTTGAAAAGAAATGCCACTGAAAGTTCTGGCTTGTTTTCAGTTAACTACGATGCATTATAGAATAATGTATTCAACAAACAATGCCTTCGACAAACAATACACTCGACAAACAATACAAACCTTTGATATCAACAGTGACTGTTTTTTCAGCATTCTTTCCAATCCCATTCTCAGCACTACATGTATATTTTCCATTATCCTTCGCAGTGGTATCATGGATGAGCAGCGACCCATTTCGGTACTGCCTGATTCTTTGGGACAATTTGATCAACTTTCTTGGGACACTGTCTTCTGCTTTTTTGTACCAGACAATTTGTGGAGTTGGAAATCCAGTTGCTTTGCATTTCAAATAAAGAGTTCGTGGTTTCAGGACTGGTATATCGGATGGAGCTACTGTCAGTCTAGGTGGTTCTGTGAAAAAATAATTTTGTAATCATCAGCAAAAACTTTGCCAATAAAGTGGCGGGGGGAAACAAGGGTAAAAAAGAAAGAAATTGAACGGATTGAGCTTCCGTCAGTCATGGAGGCTCCGTGGAAAAATAGATTCACAATCCTTAACAGACCATTATTCTGATAGGGGAGGGGTAAAACTAGTTAAAGCAAGACAAACGTTTGAGGCCACTACTTGGATAATATATAGGTGCGAATTTGATGATTTTGGTTGTTATCAAATGATTTTCAAACAGACCCGTGAATTGTGAGCCAATAACCTGTTTTCACCAAGATTCTTTGCGTTCTTTATTTTCCAACAATCCCTAAAGTCGTTAAAAAAATTCGTGATTGGAACACAAGGCATCATGATAAGAAGCTCCTTACAACCATCTTTTAAACCACGAGGCCATACGAAAATGCAAAAACTTAAAAAACGTACCATAAACAATGAGTTCCTCTGAATACGATAATGATCCTGCTTTGTTTTCTGCTCTGCAAGTATATCTTCCTCTGTGTGCTGCTTTTACTTCCGTAAACGTCAAATAACTCAGAAATTCTTTCGTTTCAACTGAAACCCCATTCCCATTCGTTAAAACTCTGCCATTCAAAAACCACGTGATAGTTATTGGCAAATCACCAGTAGGCACTTCACAAGTCTTTGATGTTCGATGGCCTGCTTCGATTGGGGTCCATTTGAAAGGGGCTATGGTTGGGGGAACTGTCAAGAAAGTGATGATAGAATATCAATTAAAACATGCAAAGAAAACAAGAAAAGTTTTTTCAAAGTTTTGCATGGAAATCGATAGTTCAGCTTTTCGTCAGGCGAGTCATCAGCTTTTGATTGCGCTCATCTCTTTCAAGAAAAGTAGAACTACGCTCTACATGATGGAAACTACCCGATGTATTTTTCTAATATAGTTTCAATAAAACTTTGGCTAGCTCGTTCAAAAAGCTACTAACGAAGATAATCGGCAGAGTTAAAATGTGATATTATGAACAAGGGCATGGGCAAGAGTGAAAGGGTACTGAAACTATAGAAATTGACACGTGCACAAGCAATGAAGACAAGGCGAGCGTGAGGTTTTCTTTGTTCTCTTTATATACGGACGTATCTACATCTGCCTATCGCCTTTATCGTCTCTTCCAGGTGACAGCATCACTGTATTGCAATGTTTGTGTCTTCTTTGGGGGCGATAACGTCTTTGTATTTCAGCGTATTCTCGTCACAGTTTCAAGTTTATTCTCCTTGATTCTAATGCTACATTTGAATGCTTAAAGAAATACGAATGAGATAATTTTTGAAAGGTTTTTGTGATCAAACAATAACAAGTTGAAACTTTCACATACCTTGAACTTTCAAAACCAACGTTTTCTGATCTACTCCCACACTGTTTCTTGCTTGACATCGATATTCTCCTTTGTTCTTTTTTTGGACAGAATTAATCATCAAAGTTCCATTTTCAAATATTTTATATTGATCATCAGAGACGAGGTTTTGCCAACTATCTTTAGACCAGGTGAAAGTCGCCAGGGGGTATCCTTTTGCGTTACAATGTAACTGAACTGGTTTGTTGATGATTGCATAAACTTGTTCTGGGAAATCAATGATCATCGGTGCACCTAAATTGTCAAACATTAGATTTTGTCAGGGAACAATATCCTTGCACAAACTACTGAAATATTATGCAAACAATCCAACTCAACTGCCGAACAAAGAATCTGACACGGTTACACAGACCCTTTACATTTAGGGTCTGGAACACAGGCTAACTTTAATCCTAAGCGTAGCAATCGTATAACAGCCCTGCATGTAAGACGTCTTGCATGGCAGGACGCAATATTGGCAATATTGATCATTAAACATAAACATAGTTGGTGTTGTTTTTCGTCGTGCTGCGGTGTTCCTGCCTTCAAATTATTCTACAGATGCTTGGCTATTGAAAGCAAAATTGGCAGGGCATTTCTGCATTTTTCCAAATGGTTACTTTAAGCTGTTGTGCATGGTAAATGGTTACAAAAATTAATTAAAAGATTAATCATAAGGCTCCTTCGATAACTTTGTAAATTCTAAAACTATTTTTAAAAATATAGCACAATTGTTTAATGTTTCGATCTTGGCTCATCAGAAATTGTGATCCTGAATGAAGCAAAATAGCCATTAAAATAATTAATCTTTATGCTAAATAAACATTTTGTTTGATAGGATTCTAACCAGTACTTTTGCTGCTATATGCTTCCAAACAGGGGACTTTCTGTGAGTCACCCGGTACAGAGATTTATTGCACCAAAACAATACAAAGTATAGAATTAGTAATTGAAATCTGCAACTATAATCTGATCAAAACGATGCCTCCAGAGCTACTACCACCACTAGCATCGCGATGTACGGTCGATCAGATAGAGTCAGAATGGACAACGAGATAATATATTCACCATTGACAGCAAGATCCGATAAGGTCTCTACAAAGCCAGCTTTGTTCTCTGCTTTGCATGCATAAGTAGCACTGTCACTCATTCTCAGACCTCTTATTGTTGCCTCGTTTTGAATTCCACCAGACGCAGTTTCAGATGTTACGATTGTAAAACGAGGCCTGTTTGCAGGGATTTCTTTCCCATCTGACCACCATGTGAGTTTGGGCTTAGGTTGACCAGTTGCTATGCATTTTAACGTCACTGATTGATCTTGCTCTAGCACTTGTCTTCGTTTCGGTTTATGGATTAGGATTGGTTCTATCGCTGTAATAAAAGTATCAGATTTTCAATCAATCAATTGATCGCCATGAACCAATGGACCAATCAGTGATCATTCAGCCACTTAACTGATTTATAATAAATTCAGTAATTGACTCATTTATTCGTTCATGCTCTTTTTTTTATATTCACTTATTCATTCAATCCTTCCTTTAACTAATCATTCATATGTTTTGTTCTGTTCTGTTCTGTTCTGTTCTGTTCTGTTCTGTTCTGTTCTGTTCTGTTCTGTTCTGTTCTGTTCTGTTCTGTTCTGTTCTGTTCTGTTCTGTTCTGTTCTGTTCTGTTCTGTTCTGTTCTGTTCTGTTCTGTTCTGTTCTGTTCTGTTCTGTTCTGTTCTGTCTGTTCTGTTCCTGTTCTGTTCTGTTCTGTTCTGTTCTGTTCTGTTCTGTTCTGTTCTGTTCTGTTCTGTTCTGTTCTGTTCTGTTCTGTTCTGTTCTGTTCTGTTCTGTTCTGTTCTGTTCTGTTCTGTTCTGTTCTGTTCTGTTCTGTTCTGTTCTGTTCTGTTCTGTTCTGTTCTGTTCTGTTCTGTTCTGTTCTGTTCTGTTCTGTTCTGTTCTGTTCTGTTCTGTTCTGTTCTGTTCTGTTCTGTTCTGTTCTGTTCTGTTCTGTTCTGTTCTGTTCTGTTCTGTTCTGTTCTGTTCTGTTCTGTTCTGTTCTGTTCTGTTCTGTTCTGTTCTGTTCTGTTCTGTTCTGTTCTGTTCTGTTCTGTTCTGTTCTGTTCTGTTCTGTTCTGTTCTGTTCTGTTCTGTTCTGTTCTGTTCTGTTCTGTTCTGTTCTGTTCTGTTCTGTTCTGTTCTGTTCTGTTCTGTTCTGTTCTGTTCTGTTCTGTTCTGTTCTGTTCTGTTCTGTTCTGTTCTGTTCTGTTCTGTTCTGTTCTGTTCTGTTCTGTTCTGTTCTGTTCTGTTCTGTTCTGTTCTGTTCTGTTCTGTTCTGTTCTGTTCTGTTCTGTTCTGTTCTGTTCTGTTCTGTTCTGTTCTGTTCTGTTCTGTTCTGTTCTGTTCTGTTCTGTTCTGTTCTGTTCTGTTCTGTTCTGTTCTGTTCTGTTCTGTTCTGTTCTGTTCTGTTCTGTTCTGTTCTGTTCTGTTCTGTTCTGTTCTGTTTTGTTTTGTTTTGTTTACTATTCATTCGTATGTTTATTTATTCATATGTTTTGTTTTTAGATTGTAGTCACGTTTTGTTTTAGATTAATGTTATTGTTCACTTGTTATAGTATTCATTTTGTTGTATTTAGTTCCTCAGTAGCTGCTTAAAGTATACAAGTTGTCTTGTACTAGGCTATTGATGGAAAAAAGAAATCTGAAATCTGAAATCATTCAAATCACCAATCAAGTCAAGCGCCCATTGATGACAAACTCACTTCCGAAAACGAGCATTGCCAAGGGTTTCTTTCTTCTCAGATGAATTAAAAAAAAATATATTTACAGTTCCCTCGACCCCCTTTCTCCCCTCAATTTTTCTTTTCGATGTTCTTGTGATAATTCATTCTGTCATCTGTTCATTCATTCAATTTTTCTTTGATCCAGTAGACATTTCATTTCATACATTTTCAAACATTTCAGTTACTGATAAAGTCACAAACCCATCAATTACAAACTCACCTCCAACTACAAGCCTTGCACTGGTTTGTTTTTCCTCAAATGAATTCTTCGCAACACATTGATAAATTCCTTCATCTCGATGAGAAACCTTAGAAAGACGCAAATCACTGGACATAACAGAATGATCAATAGCCATTCGAGAATTTGCAGATAACGGTCTTCCATTTTTCAGCCAATTTATCGAAGGAGGAGGCAATCCAGTCACTTCACATGAGAAATGAATTGACGAGATGAGGCTAATAGATCCACTCTTTGGTTTCACTTTAAATTTGATGCTTGCTGCAAATTAAATTAAAAGAAAGTAATAATAGTTTAATAATAGTACAACTTTTAAAATTGCCTCAAAAGGGAAACCAAAACATTATATGAATCAGTGCTGGAAAAAGCTCTGGCTTCCTGCGAAGATGCGTAAATGTTTCAAAATGTTCTACTTTGTCGCTGGTTTGGATGTAGCAGTAATGGTCTCCCTTCCCCCCTTAACTAACTCCCATTTTCCTTCACTGACTTTTCTTTCCACTGCCGTTGCTGCAAATTCATTTCATTTCCCTTTCTTTCCTTCCCTCTCCTTCCTTTTTCCTCTTTCTCTCGTTTTCCTACTAATTCAGCATTTTATTTCCTTCTAAAATCGGAACCTTCCTGCGAGATTTCTTTGCGATTTCGCGTATGTTTTCCAGCACTGAATTATGAATCAAAAGCTTTTCGCTCACAGTAGGAAAACGTCTCGTCACAATTATGATGAAACTTTTGCTGTTTGTAATAAGGGTAAGAATTTGATGAGGCTTTTAAAGAAGTCAGCACTCTTAAATGACAATAGACACATCAAAGTAACAAGCAGTTTACCTGTTACATTTAACTTCATTGACTTTGCTCGCGTAAGGTTACCAGACGTTATCAAGCATTTGTAATGTCCTGCATCTTTTTCAGCTACTTTTTTAATAAGCAATGTGCCACCCACTACAAGCTTATATCTTGATGATTTTGTAATCCTTGTCCCATCTTTGAACCAAGAATATGTCAACAGGTCTTTTCCATTTGCAATGCAAGGTAAAACTACAGAGCTTCCATTTTTGACGGATTGACTTGTTGGTTTTAATATGAAATTGATTCCTCTAGGGGCAGTATCTAAGAATATAAGCAAATGGAAATAGTCTTAAAGTAATAATTTTGATTTAAGGTGGTAAAACCATCAACATCTGACAGAGGAGAGACATTGCATAATTAAAAAGCACCAAATTTAGAAACATTTGGCAGATACTAGGAAGGTGAGGGGGGTGCAGTTGGCCAAAAACAGAGGGAATAATGATCTTTTGATGCAAAACAATGCCAGGAAATGCTCAGATACTTTACCAAGCTTCAGATTTCGAACGATATAAAGCCATGGGTAGAATAATCAATATTGTTAAAATGAAATTGACCTTTGATGCATTCTCAAAAAGAAATTCTAACATAAGTGCACTTCTGAATTTCAGAGAATTTCCAATGTGCCGGAATTGTTTTTTATTCGCCGAGTTAGAAAATAAAATAGACAAATAACTTTTCAGGCCTTTTCAGACAGTTTGTTTTCCACACATTAAACCATTGTCAAACAGGTATCAATTGAAGGATCTTAAATAGCAAAGGTTGAATTCTAGGGAGTTGTTTTAGTTCTGAGCTCAGTGTTTTGTCACTTAAGAACTCTAGCAAAGTTTTTAAATCAAATCATATTGAAATAGTTCAAATTAAAACAGTTCCCACCTTGGACGAAGAGATATGCATCTGCGCTTGTGAGAACAATACCATTTAGCGAATCTTTGGTTCTGCATCTCACTCTCAAGTCATTGTCACCTCTTTCAATCCCCGATACAACAAGATGATTTAGGCCCTTCAATACATTGAACCTTCCATCTGAATTTCCTTTTACAATTATTTTTTCTGTGTTGGTGGATTGCCATTTTAATGACCATGAAACCAATGAAACATGATCTGCGACTGCATTTGCAAGCAAGCATTTGAAAACTGCATGCCCGCCAACATGTGAAGTTTCATGAAATACTTCTGGAGAGTAACGACTGTCGACGGCTGTAAAATAAAAACAAAAAACAAAATAGAAAAAAGTTGGATAATTACCTTGCAAGGTCTGCAGACAATTTATAGTTTTAACCAATGATTTGGTAAATAATTTGCAAAGCTTTGGTAAATCTCATCCCAGCTTGAATTTTGAAATTGGACCATGTTATTAGAAAAAGATCCAAAATGCTGATGGCTTTTATCTTTACGCAATCCAACCTCAAAGCAAAATAATTAGAGAATCCAGTTAGACTCATTACAAGGAAGGTATCATCTCATCATAAATGATAACCAATCAGCTGACATAAATTTACAGCTTGGCACAAAAATGTAATTCAGCTCTCTTTTGTATGCCATGTTTGAAACTTCAATTACTGATGAACATGAACATTGAATTAGTATAATATATTTGAATGAGTTATTCATATAAAATGTACATACCAGCTTTAACACTAAATGCACTGCTATGTAATATGCCAATATCATTTGTTGCAACACATTTATATCTAGCTTTATGAGCTTCTGCGTTGAAATCTTTAGCACTGAATGCAGGGAATTCAAGAGAGCCATCAGCAATAACATGTCTAATACCAGAAATATTTCCAACGGCTCCTCCATTTGCATAAATCCACGAGATAGTTGGTTTTGGTCTTCCATCAGCTTTGCATTTAACTCTTGCTGTCTTTGTGTTGAGGAAAATTAGATCTGTTGGAGTTTCAGTGAAATCTGGAAAATAAATATTAACACTGGTTAAATCACATGGATGTGCAAATGATAACTTTGTGACAAATAGGCAAAATATAGCGACTGTTTCTGTTTGCAAGAGCATCATAAAAAGGCTTTCTCAGCAAACAGGACTCATACAAAAACTTGACATTTGGATAGATGGATTTCAAAATTGTGCTTCCTTAATTTTCAAATTTCACTGCCTGGTTTTCAGATGTCCTGCTAAGGCAAAGAATAAGAATTCCTTGCATGTGTGAAACCAAAAGGGAAAAGCAAGCTATGGCATGATTGATATGATGATGGCGCTTTATGATGAAGCGCCATCATCATATCAGTTATGCCATAACTTTTTTTCATATATATAATCCAATAAAAAGTTACAATACATATCACTAACTACACTACTTACAAAATACGATACGATACTACTAGAACGATACCCCGGGGAGCAATAAACTGACGGCAACCGCGGCCATTACATAGAGGTGAAAAAAAACAGATATAAACTACTAAAGTCTGTCTCAAATTAGATATCACGTGAAAATGTCCGCGAATGCCATAACTTGCTTTTCCCTTTTGGTTTCACACATGCAAGGAGTTCTTATTCTTTGCCTTATCAGGACNTGATATGATGATGGCGCTTTATGATAAAGCGCCATCATCATATCAGTCATGCCATAACCCTTTTTTATATATATAATCCAATAAAAAGTTACAATACATATCACTAACTACACTACTTACAAAATACTATACGATACTACTAGAACGATACCCCGGGGAGCAATAAACTGTGACTACCCCGCGGCTATTACATAGAGGTGAAAAAAACAGATATAAACTACTAAAGTCTGTCTCAAATTAGATGTCACGTGAAAATGTCCGCGAATGCCATAACTTGCTTTTCCCTTTTGGTTTCACACATGCAAGGAGTTCTTATTCTTTGCCTTATCAGGACAACTGAAAACCAGGCAGTGAAATTTGAAAATTAAGGAAGTACAATTTTGAAATCCATCTATCCAATGGCAGAAACTTGGCAGAATTCATATTTGAGCTAAGAAAGTGAACCATTTCAAACAACAATGGGAAAATTCTACGAGTCTGTTCACCAACCCAGTGGCGGATTTAGGGGGCAAGTGGGGGCAACTGTCCCCCCCCCCCTTCACGATGAAAACTCAGCTTGGCGCCTCCTTTTTGGCGAGAAGTGCGCCCCTCATCGTGACCCTAATGCAGTCTTTTATGACTGATTTGAACAAATCAAGGCGTTATTTAGTAGAAAAACCAAAGAATTCTCTTAACCAAGAGCGCGCTTTCTTTCTATTCTATTTTTGGCGCCCTCTCCGCATGTTGCCCACCCTTCAACTTTGGGCTGGATCCGCCTCTGCACCAACCTATTTCATAAGGACAGCTAATATTGGTACACAAAACTTCAACTTTCGTATGAAAAACGGCCTAAAAAAGAATGGACGAAAACAAGATGAAAATAAATGGGCCTAAATTCATCGGTGTTGTTTATGCCCCTACCATTCTGCAACCGTTCAATCATTCTACAAACGCATCATGCCAAAGCAACCGAAACTCTTACTGTCTTACTTCATTAAAATCGGGTTGATTAATAATGCACATCAGAAATGGCTTCCCTTTTCCCTCTCCTCTCTCTCGGCCTCTCTCTGCCTTCCACAGCACACCACAGAACTGAAGCCGAACCTCAAAGGAAGATCGCATCAATTTTCCCGCCAATTTACCTTTGAAATTTGCACCTCCGCATCATCTACTAAATCAGTGAAACGCAGGGCGCAAAAGGACGTGTGAGAGGTGAGAAAAATCTGAATATTATAGGTGGGTGGGAGGGGCCATCTAATTTGGATTTGCAAGGTTTACGATATGGGTTTACGAAACAAGAAAATACAAGATAGCCACCAATACTTCAATACTAATAATATAATACTTCAAGACCAGACGTGGTTAGGATCTTAAATTACGAGCAAAATGGGCGTTAATTTGCCTTTGTTGCTGTTTTTACACAATCGATTTGCCCAATTTGCGGAGGCATTTCCAATTTGTAAGTCAATGAAGATATGATGCCTGTACTCGTGGATTCTACTTTTCAAAAACAGCAATTTGTTGCTTATGATAGCATATGACAAT
>REGM01000021.1:972498-1008682 GCA_004194415.1 Aurelia aurita | reverse complement strand
AATTACGAGCAAAATGGGCGTTAATTTGTCTTTGTTGCTGTTTTTACACAATCGATTTGCCCAATTTGCGGAGGCATTTCCAATTTGTAAGTCAATGAAGATATGATGCCTGTACTCGTGGATTCTACTTTTCAAAAACAGCAATTTGTTGCTTATGATAGCATATGACAATTGCAAGATTCTAAGCATTGTTTTGCTGATGTTATTCCTATCGACGTGTTCTAAATCTAATTGCCCCTTTAGAATAAAACATATTTATTGCTTTTACAGAATTTGTTTGGAAATCAGAACTTTTGTTTTGAAGATTTCACACTTTAATCAATTACAACGGACAGAGCTCGGCATGAAGTAACCAGAGAGGTGGGGCCTAAATACAGAAGCAGCTAAATTTAATTGAAATGAATGAAAAGGCTTTGGTTGAACATCTGACATCTTCTTAAGCTCATAAAATCTTTTGTTTATGTAGAAGAAAACCCAGCTTCGTAGGACCTTTCATTTACAAATCAGCTTAATGCCAAAGATGGCCTTACTTAAACATTTCATTCCATCTGCACGTTTTCATCTATGATTGTAATCATGGGCTTACGATGTAATCAAGATATCATATTTGAGGTCTTTCAAAGCATCGTCTTGCAAGGAGATAATTCGACGAAATGCTTCTTAAGTAAATAAACATGACAAATTATTGTAATAGGGCACGAATTTCATTGTTTTACATTTTAAAGTAGCATCAATGATTTTAAGATTACTCAAACCCAAATGCAAACCTGAAATCAGATTAAAAAGGACACATTTGTATTTATTCAGAGTTCCGACACTTCATCATCATTATTAACTCATTTTACTCTTCATAATTGATGAATACACAATCGCAACATTGCTGAAACCAAACTGGATGATTTTTCTCCATATGATATTCAAAGCAGTTTTGTAAGTCTAATAATAGCAAAAACTGAGAATTTTATTCAAACATATCATATATCTTTTCCTATGATATCAATTAATAGAACATTTTATAATGAATTCAAGATCTCCTTTTGGATGAACGTAATTCCTTCACTGCAAATACTATCAACCATCATGAAACAGATCAGACAGAAAACTGTGCTGGAGATGCATCCTTTCAAAGTGATTTTATGTTATTACAACTTTCGACAGACACAAACAGAAATCATAGCCATCAAAGTAAAAAGTACTTGGAATGTAATTACATGCAGAAGTAGTTTTAAATCATTAAGTGTATGATCGAAATTAAAGATGCTGTGTTCTGAAAACCAGGCTTCCAGATTCCTATCATAACAAGATCCTATCTATGGAATTAACAGGTTATTCGGCAAAGAACTTTTGCATCTTCACAATATGGCGGGAAGAAGGCCCGGAGAAACATTCATCATTCATGGTTTATGGGATGGTCACTGAAAACTCAATTGACAAAATTATAGATGCCTTGAACAATGTCTCTGCAGACTCCAAACAAAGACTTAAATAAGAATTCACAACCAGTCATTCACATTTTACATTGAAAGTAATTCTGATGTAATAATAAAATGATTCTAATAATGGTTATGTGTCTTTCTAGCATGTGGTTGCTTTCATGTTTATCTTATCTCAATGTGTTATGATAACACGAACGCATTGTTATTTACATCACTAAAGTGGTACCCGTTGCACTGTGAGCACAGTCTATTGTGTAAAGAGATTTGAATCATTTGAACACGCTGGTGATAAGATCAAAATTGAGCTGTAATATTTATATTTAGACATTACTCATAATACTGCAAATGAGCAAAGAGAGAATATAAGAGCATGAAAGCTGAATCAGGAGAACTCTTCTTCTTTGAAATTATTCTCAAGGGGCACCATGCACTGTGATGATCAGATCAAAATTAAGATGCAATTCTCATATGCACCATCCCTCATTCTGCAAATAGCCAAATCAATCTGAAATCAAACTATTTCAAATACTATCTGTCTGTCTGTCTATGAGAAGTGGAAATTTGGAATTCAAAACTTCGAAATGTAGTTGCAACGATTGATGATAGTGTAAGAGAAAAGTATGAGCTTTTACAACTACAAATATATTTTAAAGGAATACTAATCAAGTGTCTAACTTAACATATTGTAACAAATTCTTGTGGAAAAATCATTGCCAAATGATAATGTACAGTCCTGGTTGTTTGATACATAGGACGTTACCATAAAATTAATTACACACCGACAGATCTGAATTATGTCAAGAAATCTATTGAATTACTGCAAATAGATTAAATAACAAGATAACTGAGAATATNAACCTAAAAATACAAAAATTTCATTAGGTCATTGTTAGTAGCTAACCATTTGCAAAGAAAAGTGAGAAGTAATGCCTTCTTTCCTTCATTGCGGCTTCCCAGACTCTTAAAAGTTTAATTTATTCACTACAAATACAGGTTTTGCTGGATAAACAGGGGAAGCAAGTTGCAATGGTGTTCTGGGTCAAAGACAATGCTGAGTTTGAAAATTCTTAATTAACTTTCGATAAAATTACAGGTGGTTGGGTGGTTGTATCAACTCAATATTCATATTCAAATCAACCCAACCCTCCTCAACTCAATATTCATCTTCATATTCAACATATTTCTACTCAACGCCTTTTGACAAACTTTGTGAAACGCCCTTTTATTGTCGAAGTTGCATTTAAAAAGGAATGACGTTGACTGCGGGGAGGTGCTTATGATACATCCAACATAGGCATCAAAACCTGATTTAGTCAGAGACAGAGCCAATCACATTTCTCCAAAGCTACAAAAAATGCAAATTTAGGCTCAATTTTGCCCGTTTTGTCGTTCTTCGCAATACCATTTTTTTCAAGCTGTTTCAAATTTTTCAAAATTTTAAGCAGTAGAAATCGTTTTGTTTGCATTCGCAAATCGCTTTGTACTGACTTCGGTACAAGATCTTCTCTTGTTTAATCGTGCACTAGTTTGTGCGGAAATCGTTTTCAAGAAATATTCAAATTTTTATTGGAACTTGTGCCGCAGAAAATTGTAATGGATAAGCTGAATTTAATTGAAGTGCGTCAGTTTGCAAGCCAATAAAAATTTGATGCCTATGTAGCTATAAGATGAATGGAAAGTACAGTCGAAGGTAGAACTTTTTGAAATAAATGCTTTAAAAATAGAACTTCCTAATGTTAGATGCTTTATTAAATTAGGTATTTTCTTTCATAATCAAGTATTTTTGTTGCAAAGAACTGAGGTCTCTATGGCAACAATTTTGCCTCGCGTTTTTAAACATTGGTTTCGCACTAAAGTTGTTAACTTCAAATATGTTACCTGCTGTACCGAACTTTTCAAATTTCTAAATCAATGAAATATTTGTAAAAAATTCTGCTTGATGACAATGGCTAGACAAAACGCTGATGAGAAGGTTTCCGGAATGATTTTCATAAGCATGGAAAGGCCTAAAAACTATGACAAATCTCAAATTATCAATAAATGCATTAGCAAAGACATGTCAAATATGCCAAATTTTCCTTTCAGTTCAACATTACACTAGCAGAGTAAAATACAGGAAAGGTATTTATAAATATCTCTTCGATTTGTGCAAGGACGATCAAGAGATGTCAGAGTCCTTAAAAGAGCAAACTTATCCCGTACTCATTCAATAAACTTCTTTCCACTAACTTCTTTCAAGTGTCCTAAATTCACGTGCTGTCACCCAGCCAATCAGCATGCAGAATAGCTTTTACCCAGCCAATCAGCATGCAGAATAGCTGTCACCCAGCCAATCAGCATGCAGAATAGTTGTCTTTGACTCAAATAACAGTTAACACAGGCTATTGAATTTTTAGTTTGGTTTTAAGTCAGGCTCTTAAAATAACAATCTTTCTTAGTGATTGTTTGAATCCAACTTCGAAGTCAATGGTCATGGAACTGAAGAAATGAAGGTATCAGTTTGACTAAAATAAACTGTCCTTCTATGATATCATGAATATCCTAAAGTGATGACGTTTTATCTGAACAACCACACACTTTCATAAGAAGGAACACATCTTAAAAGAATGAACACATCCAAAGAAGATAGAGAAAAACATATGCCATGAAATCAGTGATGAAGTTTAATTTGACAATCTTCGTTTTTAGCTTTCTCTAGTCCTGCTTAGAACACATAACAGTCATGTCTATAGAGAATGAACAGTCCTTGAAAAAAGAGACATACCTTAAAAGAATGAGCACATCTGAAAGAAGACAGAGCAAAACATATGCCATGAAATCAGTGACGAATCTTAATCTCAAAATCCTCATCTGTAGTTATCTCCTATAGGCCTGTTTAGCAACACACAGTACAGCATATTCAGCCTTATACATTATTCAGAGCATAGTACTAAAGATAAGATGGAATAAACGTAACAGGAGAAAAGATCAAGTTTCGATCGCAATTATTTAATGCCATGATCAAGTTTTCTCATTAAAGGGCTGGGTTCATCTCTTTTCATAAACCTTGTTATCTTTCGTGTCTTATGCAGATAGCATGTTTTCATTCATATATTTGCTTATCATTAAAATTGAACATACGTTTATTTCATGTGCAAAAAGCACACCAACTGTGATGCGAGCTATCTTTCATTCTTGCCCTTGTGAGCGTGTCTCTTTCTGCCCTGCCCTTTAAAGAAGGTATCCAGCAAATATTCTTGGTAGAAGTAAGAAGCTCACAAACTCACACATTCAAAATGTTCTCTCTCCAGCAAGCTCTTTACCTGGTCCTTCTTTCAAAGTAGAATTAAAGTTAGTATTCTTAGCAGAAGAAAGCAAATTGCAAACTGACATATCCACAATTTTTTTATTGCCCTAAGGGGTGCTTTATTTTTTTTACCTTCCCAACGACGGCTTCCTCAAGTTAGAATTCCAACTAGGAACCTCAAGCTAGTGCTATAGCTAGCCACCGCTTTCTATTCTCGGCTTTTCTAAAGAAGGCTTTCTAAAGCAGGCATTTCAAGCTAGCACCCTAAAGAGTTTCTTTTTCTGGCCCTTCTTCTGGGCAGGGTTTCGAGCTAGTATTCTTAGCAGAAACAAGAAACCTGCCAGCTCACATAACCAAGATTCATTCTATCTAGATTTGCATTTCAAGCTATAGCATCGTGAAGCTAGCACCATAAGCGAATGCTTTCTATTGTAGGCCCTCCTAACCAAGGCATGAAGCTAGTATTCTTAGCAGAAACAAGAAACCTGCCAGCTCACATAACCAAGATTCATTCTATCTAGATTTGCATTTCAAGCTATAGCATCGTGAAGCTAGCACCATAAGCGAATGCTTTCTTTTGTAGGCCCTCCTAACCAAGGCATGAAGCTAGTATTCTTAGAAGAAATAAAAAACCTGCTAGCTCACACAACTATGATATGAACGCAGATGGCCCGATTGAGAATTATATTTCCAATCTAAGATGTAGTAGATTCAATTAAATCTGGTTTTAATGCAAATAGGATAATGTAGGGGTCAGAGTGAGCAAGGGAAGTTTTGATTTGTGAACTACCTCAGAGCAGATATACCCTTCATTAGAAAGAATCGTTTAATTTGTTGGTAAAAGTTATATTTGGCTTATAGTCCTTAAAATCTTCCTTAGTGTGACTTTTTATTCGCTAAAAAATGCAGCACAATTTCAAATTGACGAAACGCTTCAAACTTCGCTAAGACCATATCTAATTGAAAGTACATTCTCATTTTCTGTTCAAATCTGTCTACCTGTGTTTTGAGATGCTATCAATGAAGGGCGAGGTTCCGAAATCAGGACATATTTCAAACCTGGGTGTGTAAATGAACGTTTAAATCAGGGTTGAAATAGCCAAAAATCAGCTTAAAGTTGAATTGACAATGAATAAAAAGTAAGAAGCAGGGAATTGTAGAGTCCGGGGATTGCGTAAGAAAGAAACTGCAAGTAGGAAGTGTTTTGGTTTTGGGCGTTTGAGTTTTTGTCAAGGTTATGATAGGCGAACTGCATAAAAGCTTCCTATCTTTATGAAAATTATTCTTTTCACTTCGAAAAAGAGTTTATTAGCTTGCTATACTTGAATCATGATATCTTTTCTTTTATTTCATTTAAAAGTAATATCACTTTGTTCACCGCCCAAATATTTCAGTTTTAATACTGAATTTACACCAGAAGCAGGTTGAGATATTTAAAGAATACTGCGACGGAATAACAAAATAAATATAATCTTACCCATAGTAGAAGCATCTGCAAACAGCGGTAGAAGCAGAACGCCTGCAAAGACCAAAAGATGACCATGTGTTGAACCTGACAACATATTTCCGCAATTAACAGGAATAGACTTAGCCAGTAATCAAAACTTGTAATAACAGGATGTACTACGAGAAAGATCCAATGTAATTAGTAGTGTCCTTCTCTTGTATATCCTTTTCATGGCCTTGGAATCAAGCAATTAAACGAGACGTAATTATCATGTAAGAGACTCTCTTCTTCGTCCTATGCCATATTTGTTTTTTAAACGAGTTATCGATCCTTGCAGTTTGGTTTCAGTGATGTGTATGTACAGCCTATACAAGACCTGCACTGCACTGCGCCCGTATAGCTGACTGATTAGTTTAGACAGGTGCTTCTGTTTATGAATCGTCCTGCTCTCTCATTGGTCGACGTGATCTCGCATGTGATACTTTCCAAGCTCCTGATTGGCTACCATTGATAACCACGTGCGTGTTTTATTAATAAGTTCGAAGATGACCATCAAAAGGTGAACGTTATCATTGACGGAGCATGCTGTGATCTGAAATGGTTTCGTTGAAAAGGATTCTCATTTTAGGCTTCTGACGTAAATTAAATATTTAGGCTGGGTGGCCGACGAGAATATTTTACAGTTGACAATCGTTAAGTTGTACAAAAGCAGTAAATAGTTTTCACTAAAGGTGCCATTTTGCTCGCTTTTATCGTCTGACATAATAGTCACTATTAATAAGATCTGAGAGAAGAAGTACAGTATTGAAAACATTATCAACCAAGAATCTTCAATTTATGCCCTCGTACGTAAATTAAAATGTTAGGCTGGAAAATCGATGAAAATATAAGAGGAAACCTCTTTACAGTTGAAATCGTAAACTTGCAAAAGGCATCAAGAAATTGTACTGTCAAATTTGTACTGGTCAGAGTCAAAAATGTTATCAGAGAGATAAACTAGAATATAAATATACCTTGCAGTACAACATCAAATGGTCTCTAAAGAGCAGTAGATAAACAAAGGGGAAGAAGAGTTTACGCAATGTCATGTCTTGTCTTCTTTCTGTTTAAGAAATTTGCTGGCTGTACAATGCAAAGAAACATTTATCGTTACATGGAAGAATATTTCTTTGCAATTCTGTAAAGAAAAAGCTGATTACCACAAATCATTCCTAGATAGTCCATGTTTCTGTGAACAAAACTTGACCTATATCATTACAGGCAGATAGCACCGCATGTTTCAATAATGATAGGCCTAGCCCATCTTCATATTTTGTAATTTCGAGAAATTCAAGCTGTCAGCTTCTCAGACTTTCAATAAATGAAATCCTTTCTTAAACAGATGGTTTTTTCTTTGTACTATGACAAGAGAATACTAAATAAAATAAACGTTTTTTCTAGAATGTCACGATCTATAATACTACCAACCAACTGCCTTGGCGTTAAGTTAAAGAATGCAAGGAAATGTTTTAGACAGATTTTCCGGTAGCACTACAAACTAATTTGCCCGCATTACCAAGAATCATTTCAATTTGAAAAAATGAACGTGAGCCCTGTTGTAAAGAATTTGTCTTTTTGTAGATAAATTATTATAGGTTACCCACTTTAAATATTTCCTATCATTATTATTATTATTATTATTTAAAATATAATTAGATAGATACCAATGCTTCATTTTCATACTTGTCCTTATTTCTTGAAGTTGAACGTTGATTTAGGCCTGATTAAAGACTTATTTGCTGCCAANGATTACCACAAATCATTCCTAGATAGTCCATGTTTCTGTGAACAAAACTTGACCTATATCATTACAGACAGATAGCACCGCATGTTTCAATAATGATAGGCCTAGCCCATCTTCATATTTTGTAATTTCGAGAAATTCAAGCTGTCAGCTTCTCAGACTTTCAATAAATGAAATCC
Organism: Aurelia aurita; assembly: GCA_004194415.1. NCBI lineage: Eukaryota > Metazoa > Cnidaria > Scyphozoa > Semaeostomeae > Ulmaridae > Aurelia > Aurelia aurita. Next base: position 1,000,551 of record REGM01000021.1, on the reverse strand, counting down.
TTTCTTAAACAGATGGTTTTTTCTTTGTACTATGACAAGAGAATACTAAATAAAATAAACGTTTTTTCTAGAATGTCACGATCTATAATACTACCAACCAACTGCCTTGGCGTTAAGTTAAAGAATGCAAGGAAATGTTTTAGACAGATTTTCCGGTAGCACTACAAACTAATTTGCCCGCATTACCAAGAATCATTTCAATTTGAAAAAATGAACGTGAGCCCTGTTGTAAAGAATTTGTCTTTTTGTAGATAAATTATTATAGGTTACCCACTTTAAATATTTCCTATCATTATTATTATTATTATTATTTAAAATATAATTAGATAGATACCAATGCTTCATTTTCATACTTGTCCTTATTTCTTGAAGTTGAACGTTGATTTAGGCCTGATTAAAGACTTATTTGCTGCCAAATTGAAAGCAAAATTACAGCATCAATTTTACAAGATATTCTTGTAGTTTTCTAACATCTTGTAATTTCTAATGAACGAAGTTGCTTCTTTCTTTCAATTGTATTATTGTATTGTATTAATATTATATTCTTTCCTTAATATATCTCTGTTTAATATGCTTACAAAGTTGTAGTAAACAAATGTTTGTTACTAGGTGAAGTTGTGCCGTCGTAGTATGAGATATCTTGAAGAAATCAAATGAAAGAGAGGCTGCTTTGATATCAGGGAAGGTTGATGTAAATGTCCAGTACAAATCTGTATATTTCAACGATTGTCTCCTCGTGTATCGTTGTTCTAGAGCTACAGGTTTAATCTCTGTTGCCTCAGCACGTTTGTTGAAGGAAATGAAATGAAATGCAGTGGAGGTTGCTTTCCTGTCAGAGCACGTTTCTGTACATGTCCATTAAAATTCTGCATGTTAAACGGTAGTCTCTTCATATATCTTTGTTTTAGAGTTAAATGTTGCAGTTGACATATGTTGTTGTATTGTTACAAGAGAATTTCTGTAGCAGTAGAAAATTTGTTGAAGAAAATAGGAATTGAAATTGAATAGAGGTTGCTAGTTCTTGTCAGGAAATCTCTACGCTTCTGCACACGTCCTTTAAAATTCTGCATGTTTCGATGACATCATAAAGCAAATTTCAACATTTGCCGCTTCAGATAACAGCAAATTGTGTTTTCAAACAAAACATTGGATTATTCTGATAACTAATCAACGAAATCTGGAAACCTTCCAACGATTTTGATTGTGTTTTATGAAATTTGAATATTGTTGAAATCACATGATCTGTGCATGATGTGCTACTAACAGGTGTGTAGACAAGATATTTGAATACAGATAACACGGCACGTACGCTGTTTACGTAGGAACATGACATGAATTTGGAGTGAAGTGTGAACATAAACAGTGAAATTCACTTTAGGCAACATGATTTAAATATTTTTGGCATATCAGCTTCAAAATGACGACATCAAATGCATGTTATTTACTTTAGTAATAATTTTCCCGTATCCGTTATATCTTTGTTGACATTATTAACATGGGTTTTGAGTGTTGTTTTTACAAGCAGATATGATCAACGTAAGAAATGTTGGAGGTTACGCATGACTGAACAAGATGCCACAAGATGTGTCCGCTTCTAGGCAGCTTTCTCTTGGAAGTTTGTTGTTAAATGTTTGGTATTTCTGCATGAAGGAAGGAAGAAGGAAGGAATGACATCTAATTCTAAGATAACGGAGACCTTGTCAATTTCATCTCTAGAGAACATTTAAGATCTCACAGATTTGTTTCACCTTACAGAACCAAAAGAAGAAAACTGTCCTTAAGATGATGTGCTTTGGTAGTAAATTTGATAAAGGAAATAGAGGATTGTTTTCTAACCTAAAATACTCAATGATTGCCTTTAGAATTGGTTACTGTATTGTATTTTCCTATTTAGTGTAGCTATTCATTGGACTACCATATCCACACTTTATTAAAATGAATTTAGAAGATAATTTCATTCCTATTATGATATGCAAGAAATAATTTGTAAACAGATACTCGTGTATGGTTGTTGTATGATTCAAAGAATCGAAAAATTAATCACGTGATCATATGTTTGCTGTAGTTTGTGTTTAATGTATTAACTTTAGTACCCTAACCATACTTCAATGAAATGTATTCAGTCAATTCCCTTTGCGTTGGACATGAAGTAAGTCGTAAACTGATACTCCTATGCTTGTTGAATGATTCAAGGAATTACGTCATAAAATGATTGCAGTAATTTCTTGTTTACTGTATATATGGGAATACGTTATCCATACTCACTCAAATGTATTTAAAAGACAATCTCTTTCATCTTAGACAAGAAATAATCTGTAACAGATACTCGTATGCTTTTTGCATGCTTCAAGGAATTACGTCATAAAATGATTGCAGTAATTTCTTGTTTACTGTATATATGGGAATACGTTATCCATACTCACTCAAATGTATTTAAAAGGCAATCTCTTTCATCTTAGACAAGAAATAATCTGTAACAGATACTCGTATGCTTTTTGCATGCTTCAAGGTGTGAAGAATTCATTACAAAAGTATGGCATATTTCTATTCTGTTCTTCGAGTACCTTACATTCTTTATTGAAATGCATTAACAAACAATTTCCTCTAAGTTGGACATAAAATAATTTGTAAACAGATACCCGTATGCTTGTCGAATGATGTAATGAATATCTCATGAATAACTAATGATCTGCATAATTTACAAATTACCTCATCTTTCCACATTGTATGGTCTAGTTACNCACTCAAATGTATTTAAAAGGCAATCTCTTTCATCTTAGACAAGAAATAATCTGTAACAGATACTCGTATGCTTTTTGCATGCTTCAAGGTGTGAAGAATTCATTACAAAAGTATGGCATATTTCTATTCTGTTCTTCGAGTACCTTACATTCTTTATTGAAATGCATTAACAAACAATTTCCTCTAAGTTGGACATAAAATAATTTGTAAACAGATACCCGTATGCTTGTCGAATGATGTAATGAATATCTCATGAATAACTAATGATCTGCATAATTTACAAATTACCTCATCTTTCCACATTGTATGGTCTAGTTACGTCTGAGCTACAAACATCCACAAAAATACTGTTGCTCCAGACATAAACAAAACAGAGGGCCAAAAAGTTAACTTAGTCAGGTGTTTGGTGAATGTTGTTCTTAACTTAATGCACTATTCTAGATGCAGCAAAACTGTGAATCTTAATGCACTCATTCAAACTCAGCTCATTTGAAACTTCAGTCATACAGTAGAAGCAATAATTCCTTGCTCGCTTTTCATCAAAAGTTTATGGTTGATTGAGAGTGTGATAGCAGTATCCCTTGCTAGATTGTATTGATAAAGAAATAGGCATATTCTTAAACACACAAACATACACAATTCAGAGAAGTGCTGAAAATGTCACGCTAGCTAAAGGACACGGCATTTTCGCACGAGAACGATTTTCATATCTTCATATCATGCACACAAGTCCAGGTATCAATCAATCGATATGATATAGCATGGTTTGATATTGGCACGAACCCTACAAAAGCAAGAGCATATCAAAATGCCAAAAAGCAATGCGATCCAAAATCATGTTCTATGTTTGAAACGATTGCTGTTTACATGTCTACATGTCTTTGTAACACGTAAAATAGGCATAGGTGTTAAATTGCACAGTTTAAAACTCGTGCTCGGGAGAAAGTCAGCTGTGAATCTTATCAATAAAAAGAAGAAGCATTGTGATTGAGTTGTAATAACCTGAGAGATAACATCCCGATAAAATAGAGTAACACATCTCAGCATTTTTGTATTTAAACGACAATACTTTCGAACAAAGTTCATTAATATTTACTTTTCTTTTGAATTCTTTTGGTTAGCTGTTACAATTATATCTAATAAAATAAATATTAAATTTTAATGCCATCGTTCTCAAAAAGATAGGTTTATGCAAAACAGTAAGTGAAACAACAAACGAAGGAGTTCGTACGAGCAAACAACTAGAACTGTGAATCATTGTTTTGCTGCTTCTTTTACACTTAGTCATTCGATTCATACGTCGATGATAATTAAAGCCTCTTGGGCAACCGGCATGCATTGGGATCATTTGTTTTGTTTCTCATTGATTTTCATGGCCACCTTTAAAAATAGGGCTGCAATGCATGCCGGTTGCCCAAGAGCCTTTAACGTATAGAGTTATCCCTAAAGCATCAACCAAGAGCTTCTTTCAAATATTTCTCTCTTTACAAGAAGAATTTGATGGTCGAACGTATTTCGTTCAACACCAAGACAAAACTGCGACCAACAGTTCTCCTCAAAACGTGATTAAGTCTCATACTATCTAATATAGCTCCACAAAGGAGCTCTACCTACAACAATGGCGGCGACAGGTTTAAAGAAATGGGGAAAACTCCACTATTGCAAAGAAAAGTCATGCAGAAGAGGTATTCCAACTCAATTTATGGTTTTTCATCTCTGTCGTTCTCGTGGCGTCACCTCTCACAAACAAGACAAGACAAGGACGAATAAAGTTATCAATACATGCCAACATCATCCATTCATCCCTTTCTTTTNCATACTCACTCAAATGTATTTAAAAGACAATCTCCTTCATCTTAGACAAGAAATAATCTGTAACAGATACTCGTATGCTTTTTGCATGCTTCAAGGTGTGAAGAATTCATTACAAAAGTACGGCATATTTCTATTCTGTTCTTCGAGTCCCTTACATTCTTTATTGAAATGCATTAACAAACAATTTCCTCTAAGTTGGACATAAAATAATTTGTAAACAGATACCCGTATGCTTGTCGAATGATGTAATGAATATCTCATGAATAACTAATGATCTGCATAATTTACAAATTACCTCATCTTTCCACATTGTATGGTCTAGTTACGTCTGAGCTACAAACATCTACAAATAAACTGTTGCTCCAGACATAAACAAAACAGAGGGCCAAAAAGTTAACTTAGTCAGGTGTTTGGTGAATGTTGCTCTTAACTTAATGCGCTATTCTAGATGACTCACTCATTCAAACTCAGCTCATTTGAAACTTCAGTCATACAGTAGAAGCAATAATTCCTTGCTCGCTTTTCATCAAAAGTTTATGGTTGATTGAGAGTGTGATTGCAGTATCCCTTGCTAGATTGTATTGATAAAGAAATAGGCATATTCTTAAACACACAAACCTACACAATCCAAAGAAGTGCTGAAAATGTCACGCTAGCTAAAGGACACGGCATTTTCGCACGAGAATGATTTTCATATCTTCATATTATGCACACAAGTCCAGGTATCAATCAATCGATATGATATAGCATGGTTTGATATTGGCACGAACCCTACAAAAGCAAGAGCATATCAAAATGCCAAAAAGCAATGTGATCCAAAATCATGTTCTATGTTTGCAACGATTGCTGTTTACATGTCTACATGTCTTTGTAACACGTAAAATAGGCATAGGTGTTAAATTGCACAGTTTAAAACTCGTGCTCGGGAGAAAGTCAGCTGTGAATCTTATCAATAAAAAGAAGAAGCATTGTGATTGAGTTGTAATAACCTGAGAGATAACATCCCGATAAAATAGAGTAACACATCTCAGCATTTTTTTATTTAAACGACAATACTTTCGAACAAAGTTCATTAATATTTACTTTTCTTTTGAACTCTTTTGGTTAGCTGTTACAATTATATCTAATATAATAAATATTAAATTTTAATGCCATCGTTCTCAAAAAGATAGGTTTATGCAAAACAGTAAGTGAAACAACAAACGAAGGAGTTCGTACGAGCAAACAACTAGAACTGTGAATCATTGTTTTGCTGCTTCTTTTACACTTAGTCATTCGATTCATACGTCGATGATAATTAAAGCCTCTTGGGCAACCGGCATGCATTGGGATCATTTGTTTTGTTTCTCATTGATTTTCATGGCTACCTTTAAAAATAGGGCTGCAATGCATACCGGTTGCCATTATCCCTAAAGCCTCAACCAAGAGCTTCTTTCCAATATTTCTCTCTTTGCAAGAAGAATTTGATGGTCGAACGTATTTCGTTCAACACCAAGACAAAACTGCGACCAACGCAACAGTTCTCCTCAAAACGTGATTAAGTCTCATACTATCTCATATAGCTCCACAAAGGAGCTCTACCTACAACAATGGCGGCGACGGGTTTAAAGAAATGGGGAAAACTCCACTATTGCAAAGAAAAGTCATGCAGAAGAGGTATTCCAACTCAATTTATGGTTTTTCATTGGCAATAAAAGCCGGCTAGCGGGAAGTTGAGCGTACTCGGTCCTCTCTGTCCTTCTCGTGGCGTCACCTCTCACAAACAAGACAAGACAAGGGCGAATGAAGTCATCAATACATGCCAACATCATCCATTCATCCCTTTCTTCTNAAGAATTTGATGGTCGAACGTATTTCGTTCAACACCAAGACAAAACTGCGACCAACAGTTCTCCTCAAAACGTGATTAAGTCTCATACTATCTAATATAGCTCCACAAAGGAGCTCTACCTACAACAATGGCGGCGACAGGTTTAAAGAAATGGGGAAAACTCCACTATTGCAAAGAAAAGTCATGCAGAAGAGGTATTCCAACTCAATTTATGGTTTTTCATCTCTGTCGTTCTCGTGGCGTCACCTCTCACAAACAAGACAAGACAAGGACGAATAAAGTTATCAATACATGCCAACATCATCCATTCATCCCTTTCTTTTGCTTTGTCTTAATTTTTTTGTCGTCAAAATGATAGAAGGAGGGTCGAACATAAATGAAAGCACGCTTTTTCTTACAATTAAAATAACATGACAAGCCAACTTTACAATTCAATTATGACCTGACGATGAATGAAAACGAAAGAAAAATGCAAGCAAAATTCAATAGATAACTTTGTTTAAGTTTTTCTTAAATTTCATCGAAAGGAAGACGATTTCAGTTGCGGCAAATGCATGGCTATTAAATAATGCAAATTTTCAACTTAAATTCAAATTCGTCTGCGCAAAAGGTTTTTCTAAAAACAAAGAGTAAAAAAGCCACAGATACAAATCAACAGTAAAGATTCACTGCGCTTCTTTTTTCGTGGTTATACAGTTTAAACAATGTACAATTTGGTTGAAAATGTTTAGCCATCGATTCTTTTAGAATCATTAACAACAGACATTGACGTAATGTAATACCATCTTCATCATAAACAATTTAGACATAATTTATTATTTTGCAATGAGTTTTAAAGTAGGATTATGATGTCCAAAGGCTCAAGATATTATGATTTGCTTTGAAAACTGCCGAATTCCAACTAAAACCAGCTAAAATCGCGACTCTAAACGAGGCTCATAACGTTTCGAATGATAAGAATAATTATACCCATTTGTTATTTTTGGCTTCATAATATTGCAGTCAATAATAAACACTAACATGAAGCCGTTCAAGAGATTGCATGGACATTTTTAATGGCTACGACAAAATGCTGAACCAGAACCCATTACACTAAAATTTGAATTAAAAAACATGGTGCGTGGTAGCGCACTGGCCTACCAATCCGAAGGTTGGTGGTTTGAGCCCCTGCCCTGTCAAACCTGCTATCTAGAGTGAGGAGAGTCACTAACTCTCAGTAAGTCCAGGCTAAAGGAATCACGAGGTGTGGTCACATCAAGAGGAAGGGCCAGGACACTGCTTCGATAAGCTGAGCTTCTCAGTGTTCCTAAAAACTACCTTTGGACGCTAGGTAGAAATGACAAAAAGCAAACAAACAACCAACCAACAATCGTGAAGTTATCTTGGGATCAATTATTACATTACGGTTGCACGGAGATAGCAACAAAGTTTGTCCGTACTTTCTAGAATGCACTTTTAGGCCAAATTTTACCTAAAGTGAAAACTTTGCAGATGATGATGACTGGTTTTGGATAATTGGAAATACTGCTTCAGGATTGATTCAAATAAAAAGAAAATGAAGAAGACTCGAATGAAGATTTCTTGTTGTGTAAAAATGAAAATCACATAAAGTGTTATGACGCTAATAGCTCGAAGGTTTTTAATTAATCTCGGAATAATTCTTATGTCTGATAAATACTCAACATTAAAACTGATGAAATCATTTTCAGTCTCATGACCACTACCTTTTAATCTGAAATTTTTAATTTGGCATTTCTTTACAAAGTATTGCTCAGACTTGATTATTTTGATTGGATATAAAATGAACCCCGCTAGGAGCATCTGGAAATCTCTTCAGATTAATTCGAGACAATTAACAGTCAGTGATAAATCTTTTTGCGTGTGAAAACAATAAAAAGCTTCTTTCGTGCTGTTTTCGAATCCATGTTTTCAAACATTTCTGCGTCAGAATAAAGATGTCAGGAACTTAAAAAGACAGGTCTAAATGCTACTTTGTGCGTTTCAGACACGTGTTCGTTACGCGAGCAATAAAAATTTATTCAAACCAGTCTGGAATATTCATCAGGTGAAAATGTCTAACACAAAGAAGGAAAACGATTTAAGACGAAGCGTAACAATAAAATAACCAATAAACATGTCTTTAAAACCAACTGCATGCCAAAACCTTCTTATTCAAAGGAAGATTGTTTGTATAAAGAATGAAAGGAAGAGCCCTAAACATGAGCCCTGCGGAACTCTGGATGTCCAGAAAGCAACTGAAACGAAAAGTCTTATTCAACGAGGATATAAAACGCCATGTGCTTGTATGGCAAAAGAAGATTTTTGTGTAAAGCATGAACAGGAAGGGCCCTAAACAAGAGCCATGTGGCACTCTAGGTATCTTTAAACAAACTGCAGCAAAATGAGTCATTCAATGAGAACATAAAGCCACGTGCTTTGATGTAGGGAGGAGGGGGTGGTCGTTTGTGTAAAGAATGAAGGGACCAAACAAGAGCCCTGGGGAACTTTTCTGTCTTCAGACGATGACTATGTTCAGACCAACTGCAGCTAAATCTTTCTATTCAATGAAAATTCTAACTAGTTGATTAGTTAAGCTAAGCTCAGACAGTACGGCCACAGGAAGATTATAAATCATTATATATTGACGAAAGACCTTTGGACATCAAATTAATTGAGTACAAAACTTGCACGTGGGGTTAATATTTCCTAATTAATGGCAAAACTTACTTGATTAATTTCTTAATACTATGCTACTTTTCTACCATCTTTAGTTCAGTGTTTTTGCTTTAACGAATTAGGGTCGTAGAAAGAATAAATCCAAAATGTATATTTTACTACTTATGTTTGAAGGAGTAAATTGGAATATTCCATGCTGAACTCAAAGAACGGGGGAAATTAGAAACAGCATTTTTGGTGATGTCATCGCAAACGCTTTTGTGTCAAAGTTCTCTAACTCATGCGTTAGGGGCTCTGTTGGTAGGGTCAGATTTCTCCTTCAAAATATGTGCAAATTATTTCTAAAAAAGAAAAATGAAAATTCTTTCCTTGGTGGCATCTGGCAAAGAATATATGAAACAAGCCCCTTTCCACGTAACGCAGGTTCCCTAACTATCGTAGATATAAATAATTGACAAAAGTCACGTAAAAAGCGAGGCTTAGCGTAGCACCTTCCTCCAAAATACACTCTAATTCCTCAATTAGCTGTCTTATGCAAAACATTCCATCCTAGCGGCAAATGTTTCACTGACAAATACACGAATAAGTCACCAGAAAAGGGTTTCAAGAATTCGTATTCTTTGGTACTATCAGCCGAGAATTAGGCGAAATAACGGTATTACGCAACGGGTCGGGCTGCTGTCTCAAAGAACATTTTCTGCCCCCACTATGATGTTGGTAGCTTCCCAATTATCCAGAAAAAGGGGTTGTCGATAATTTTGTAGTATAAGGGAAAGAAATTTGAGAATTACGTCGCTGCTCTGTGGTTGAACCCTATGCGGGAGAAATGAAACGCGAAAATGTCACGACATCACTTTTGGAAACTTTTGGATATAACTTTTACAATATCTGCACTGCTTTTAATAATGAATTTCCTCAGTCCCAAGTGCGGTAAATGAGTTGAAAACAATGTAAAATGGTCAAGTAATGGCAACACTTTACAGCCGAGGCAAAAAATTTAAGTTCACATGCACTTTAAACGAATCTACTTTGAAATTATCATGGAACTGAAACATTCCTGAGGAATACCAGAAGGGGTGGCAAACACTACATATTCTGGGCTCCAATGTATGTCCTGAAATTGTGGATAATACAATTCAGCATAGATTCAAGAGAAGGCTAATTTAGGGGACATCTAATTAATAGAAACTTATTGGGGACAAAAATGATCAATATCTTAGCCAAAAGAGGAGACAAGCATGTTCACTCCTAAATCACATTTCACAAAACAGGCAACTTCACTCCTCGACTCCTAAAAGTTTTCCTTGATTAAAGCAAATTATCTTTTTGCTTTTAAACTTCAAACTGAATTCAAACATTCACAGCACAGTAAACTTTTAAAAGTATGACACTAACTTTTGCTTGCAAACCAAAAATCTCCAAAGAACTCCTGGAAACATGATGTTTGCTGAAAGAATGTGGTACCCTGCTGTTACTACACATGAAAGACTTACTGCTATAAGCAAAGATATAGAAAATGTGTTAGAGTTTGTTTAATGTTTTGTTTCCGACTGTGTCAGTTTGATACACAATCTAAATTTAATTAAACACCAAACAGGGCTATTCTAGTACACTTATATAAATAAAAACTGTGCGCCAAACATCGGTACACATGTTAATCCTTTTGTTGTCTCATCTTAAACAACATGGCCTTAGATTCTAGCACCCGTATGATGAAATTAATTTGGTAGCTTTCAATTACGTAGGCAACCTTCATCTTGCTTGTTTGAAATCGATCTTGGCTTTTCTTACCTTTTTATAACCAAAACTATTTACATTCGCAATGGTGACCCAAAAGTAGTGTTTTTTTAAATTCGTTCTGTTCTATAATGCTTATATTCCAGCTCCACCAATATTGAGCCAATTTTCAAAAATAAGATCCAAATTTTTAGTTAAAGGCCCATTGTCAAGCATGATCCTTTCTGCGCCGAATGAAAAGCCAGACAAAGAGAACCTAGGCCAGAAACGACTTTCATAACATAAGAATGTCGACTTCGGCGCCACAAAGGATCATGGTTAGCAGTGGGTTTTTAATGCTTCTTGGTTTAGAATAAAATAAGAAACGAACTGATAACAAGTGTAGTTACTCCACGAAGACTGTACCAAGGGATAGCTTTTGAGTCAGGCCAACTGATATGTGCATCATCTCTTTCAAGAAAATTTTATCGTCCGCGTTCGTGAACAAATGTATGATTGTGTGGACGTTTCTACGAACAAGCTTGAACAACATGCAACAACATGTGTATGAACATTATTTGTATTATGATGTTCGTGAACAAATGAATTATCGTGCAGACGGGCCTAAAAAATCCTTGACTGATTATAAAACTGTTCAGGTTGCAAAAAAGATTGAACGCATCACGAAGAAACGATTCATTCCTTGCAAAGAGTAAAAATCGGCGGCGAATCGCATCTGCAGAATCGTGTGACTGGAAAGGAATTCATTTCCTGACATATTCCGACCAAAACAACAAATTGATGTATTAGTAATTAGGCCTAATTATGTCAGGCACCAACTCCGTTAGTTGAATCTCGCCGAAAACACCAGAAACACAAGCAAAGTTATCTAAACAAGGGCCCGCAATTGCAAATAAAAAACCTCAATGAAATGACTGATTACTCAATTTACGCACGAACGCACGAGAATTTGAAAACAATACATTGTTGAAATCAAGGCTTCAACCAGCTGTTTTCAAATATTTATAAGGTTGACTTGCAAAAGGGAGAAACGCAAACGGCCGGCCTGACAAAATGTCTATCTATTCTTGTAAAACAATGAACGCTGGTCTTTATTGCTATTATTGATTGTGAGGCGGCAATTTATTGAGTGAAATGCAAGCTGCTTACAGTCGGCGTGATTCGGCAGATCAGAATGAAAGAGTAAACAACGATTTAATTTCTAAGTTTAAATAATACCGGCGCAAATAAACTTGTGCATTTCGATAACATAGTTTTTACAAAATGAATTTAAAAGTAAACAGATTGCAGGGAAATTTCGTAAATACTAGACGCATATTTGAGCTCGGCGAGATGCGACAGCAAAATGTTCGGGAACCGCTGGTTAGGCCAGGAAAGATCGCCGCCATCTTGAAACCTTACCCTTCAAAACTGATAGGCCAAAACTCAAAGGTTGGCTTGTGAGCGCAAACATGGTGCGGTGGCCACAAAATTTTTTCAACAAGGGCAGATTTTGTAAATAGAATCTGTTGCCTTTGATTGACACACCAGTGCAAAGCAAATAGTGAGCTAAAACAGAGGAATTTCTACGCCTGATTAGTCAAGCCGCGATTGAAAACGAAGTCGACGGCAAAGGAAAGCTTGATGCTAAGGTGGCTAACTCACTCATTGTGCATGCAAAAAAAAAGGCTTGTAAGAGACGACTCGAGTATTTATCGAGAGAAGAAGGATAAATGTAAATATCTACCGCTAGAATTTTATCTTCCTGATTCAAAGCTGAAAATCAAATGCTTGCATTGCAGACAATATTATGAGAATTGCACTACCTTGTGTTCAACTTCTGACTGAGATAACTAAAAGCCCGGCGATAGATAAATTATAACCTGACAGGCTAAAGTCGGCATTTAGATGGCCTGACATATACGCAGGTCTTGTGCGGCTGCACCTATTGATAGCAAAACAAAATCACTAAAAGTGGACGGTAAGCGAATGCAAGTGATTTTAAAAAAATATAAAGGGAGGAAATCCAATTTGACGAAGTTAAGTCGTTCTTGATAAAATGAGCAGATGTCACTTGTTTTATTCTTAGATAACATAACTGTACATCAGGTCATCGAATGAAGAAAATAATAGATACACTCAATTGACAAACTTGGGATACTGATAAGAGGGGACGCGAAGCTGTAGTTGAACAAATTTAGGGGTTTATAATTCGGAAGAAAGATAGAGGCACTCAAATGCACTTGAAGGGAAAGTTGTATGTTTTAGCAAATTATCGAGTGCGCTAAAGATGGCAGAAAGGGACTTTAACCATGATCCTTTGCGTCTGATTGAATTTTGATTGATTGATTGATTGATTTGGTTGATTGATTGATTTGGTTGGTGTTTTTGCCATAGAATCTGAAGGATCTTGGTAGAAAGACGCTTCCCTATTTTCACTGACATCTATCAAAACATCTTGGATGAAAAAGATTGCTCTTGGGTAAAGAGCGGAATAACTTGACGTCGAGAAGTATGCAACATAACTATTGGTTATAGTCTTATAGGTCAGCGGAGCAAGTAATTGTTCTCTCTCAATCAGCTCCACACAACAGATATGATTACAACTAAGAGCAAACACGAATAAAGATGATTTCAATCATAGTCTTTACGAGAAGTAAAATGATTTGATAACACAACTGCAAAATCTAATAATAATACTTTTCACTTTCAAAAAAACCAAATTTCTATGTCTTGACATGAAGAATTACCATAAGTCCATTGACCTAAGATTCTATACGCTCACTTTTTTGAACTACCAAATCTAGTACCTAAATCCTTCCGACTGTCACTAAGAAAAGTCGATAATGAGTTGACTAAAACGAAGAACTACTAAACATCCGGTATGGTAAGAACCTATGGTCTTATGTGCTCACTTTTCTGAACCGATTTAGTTTCAAGAATTCACATCAGAATTTGCAAATTTGCAATAAAACTGGCACAGAAAGACTTCTACGAAAGGTAGTGACTCCTTTGAATGAGCAAAAAATCCTCAAATGTAGAAAGTGAATTCAACATTTTTGTCCTGGTAATTTTGACAGCACATCTCAGGGTACTTCCGCATTTCGGCTTTGATTGCTTAACTTATTTAATCAAGTTCTAATTCAATCAACTAAAATGTAGAGTAATCGATCAGTTTATATATAGGTTGTTTGTGGGCAAATTAATTCTTGGTTACTGTGATCTCAGTGATCTTTCTGTTCTATCTGTTAATTTAAAAAGAATCGACTTGGGATTCCAACGAAGACTGAAAAACCAAGAATTCTCTTGACTAAGTAACTGATATCTGAGCATAGAAAATATCCTTCTCATAATAAATCAGTTGATGACTTANACAGCACATCTCAGGGTACTTCCGCATTTCGGCTTTGATTGCTTAACTTATTTAATCAAGTTCTAATTCAATCAACTAAAATGTAGAGTAATCGATCAGTTTATATATAGGTTGTTTGTGGGCAAATTAATTCTTGGTTACTGTGATCTCAGTGATCTTTCTGTTCTATCTGTTAATTTAAAAAGAATCGACTTGGGATTCCAACGAAGACTGAAAAACCAAGAATTCTCTTGACTTAGTAACTGATATCTGAGCATAGAAAATATCCTTCTCATAATAAATCAATTGATGACTTAGCAAGATATATTCTAAGTAAAACGCAGCATTCTGAATCGACACAACATCAACATACTTTTTTGATGTAAAACCTAGCAACTCCGACTGAATTTGTTATCATACCGCAGGATTTGATGTCTGGGACCTATCGCAAGAACAGTTTGGCAATTTGCGAGCGAACTGCACCATGAGTAAGATTTAGTTGCACAAATATCCTTATTATGGGACTAAAGCATCAGTCTCTTGATATTTAACAAAATAATTGAAAGACTTCTTGATGATGAGAACCGAAATGTCAGTTTGCAAATAACCAACCTAATTAAAAGATTGTCAAATCAATTAAGAAACTACAAATCTCTTGCCTATATATCATCCTATATTACTACAATCCTAACAGTATTATGCTTCTTTATTATCCAAGAAGTTCTGCAAAGCGTCACTGATACCAGGACTACATGAACCCACAAGGGGGCGATGTATTTCTTCCTTCTGCACACAAAGGGATTCAAACACATCTGTGAACTTCGATATCATAACATCTGACCTGAATTTTGCTGCAAGAAGCGCCTCCTCAGGCTCACCATCTGACATTTCAGCCATTGTCCTCCACATCAAACTACGTTGTGACAGTTCCATTTTCTCAAGTTTCATGTCTTCAGTCAATGCATGATTCGCTGCTATTTTATGAACTATTTCTCTCCTCATCAACAAACGACTTTTTCCTGTAACTTTATGGCGCAGCAATTTCAGCACACCAACTCCTCTCTCTTTCCATGCATTGCTTTCTTTATGTAGACGATACATTTTAACTCGTTCTGCAAACAACACCTCTTCATCTTCCTCTCCTGATCTTATTTCAACTTGTTCCAATTTTACAATCGGTTCATAATGCGGGTCATGTTCACGTTCTTCTCTCCCTTGGCCCGTCGCACCACCAAACAACTGCGCCCCTGCATTTACAAACCCTCCCTTTTGGCTACTTTTAAACGCATTTTCGTCAGTTGTTGTTGTTGCTATTGTTGCTATGCTTGAAAAGTCCACACCAGAAAAGCTTGAACCGAACAACTTCGGCTCCGCAGCGGCAGCTTGGTCGCTTGCCTTGTCGTCAGCTATGGCCTCAGATCTATCTGCTTGTATTTCCTTTTTGCTTTGGACGAAACTGCCTTCTAAGAATTGACTTGGATTTCCGGGAACCTCATCAACGTTCTCTGTAGGTGTTGGTGATGTTTCTTCTTCCGCTTTGTGATGATCAGAGCCTACATTTACTTGTTTTCCTGAATTATTAACGCCTTTTTCAAAAGCCTCAGCGAAAGATCTTCCAACAGTTGCATTTTTGAATTTGGCGGCGAAGGTTTCTGCACGTGGCTCTCCATCTGCAATATCTGCACTGCATTTCCAAATCCACGTGGTTTCCACTCCTTCTTTTGGCACAACTTCCATGCCCGGATGCAACAAATGATTTGCACCTAATTTGCGTACAACATCTCTTCTCATAATGATTCTGAATGTTCCTTGGTTGGTATTGCTCAAAATCTTCAATTCACCAACTCCCCTTTCTTTCCACTGACCATCTAAACGATATAATTTACATCTTGAAGTAAACAAAGCAATTTCATCCTCCTCTCCTGTCTTGAGTTCAGTCTTGGCTAAAGAAACAATTGGCTTGAAGTTGACCTGAGGTTCATATTCATCGTTCTCATCCTTTTCATTGGCACTCCGAAACAATGCGGCTCCTTGTCCTTTGAAAGCTTGCTGTGGACTAGATTTGAAAGCTGTGAAATCCCCTCCACTGTCTGAAACCAGATCAGAGAACGACAATCCAGTGGCGCTTGAAGACGCGAATCCAAAGTTACTGGTAATTGTATCAGCGTCCTTCTCTTTGTCACTTGCAACTTGTACGTCTTTGTTTTCGTTTACTGCAGCAGCTGGCGAAGGAATATTGTCTTTGTGTGGACAAGGCATTTCGTTGGTAGCCGTATAAAATGTAAGAGGTAGCAATAATCTGCTTGCTTTCTTTCGCTCATCGTCTGAAGGCTCTTTAACGAACGTGATCAGCACATCTTCAGTTGAGTCATGATTTGTCGAAACAGAAGGTCCTTCACTTTCTTTCGAAACAGTAGATAGTTCGCAATACTTAGGAACAGGGGGCCGCTCACTGTCATTCAGAACAGGAACGTTAGCGCTTTGTTTTGACACAGGAGTTTCTTTGCTATCTTTATTAGGAACTAACTGCTCGAAACCAATTTGGGAAGAAGTTGCTGTCAAACCAGCATCGATTAAACTGTGTGTAGCAAGATGAACGCCTGAATCTCCTTCTACTTCAGTAGTTTCAGGGATGTTACGAACTTCTGTGTCACAATTTAACATCCAAATAACACCATCAAATATCGTTTGAAACTGATTTGATATTTCTTGATTTCGAAATCTTACACATAGGTGTTCGGCCTTCGGAACTTCATCAGCAAAATCAGCATGCGTTGACCAGACCCAACTGTTCTTTCTACTTGCAAACGGTTTTAAATCCATATCTGGTGTAAAAGCATGGTTGATAATTATTTTCTTGACTTGTTCTCTTCGCATTACAATTCTATGCTGGCCAGTTTGACGATTCCTAAGAATTTTAAGATCTCCTTTCCCTCTTTCTTTCCACTGTTTGACATCGTTGTCAAGTCGATATGCTTTGGCAGTTTCGTTAAATAACACTTCTTCATTTTCTTCCCCTGAACTATGACTTACTTCATCTAAAGAAACGAGAGCTTTGAAGTCAGCTTTGCATTCATCATCTTCAGGGTGACGTGCAGGGCTTGCGGGTGTTTCTTTATCCTTTTCTTTTTGAGCCTCTTCCATCCCTTTGCTCGACTTACTATCTGCTTCAGAGCTAGGTTTTGCATTCTCTGTGCTTTGCAGTGCATTAAAGCTAGAAGGACTAGCGCTATCTTGAGAATGTTTTTGCGCTTGTCCAGAAATTTCTTCCACAGCATTCCCAGCGTTAAAGAATGAGAATGGTCCTTTAACAGCCTCTTTATCAGTCCACATGAACGAGAATGGTTTCGAGGCCTCAACTTTTGCAGCAGATTCAGGCTTTTGTTGACCAGCAGCAATCGATGCCAAAGAAGTGTCTTGCTTTTTATCTGTTTCTGAGATACCGAATGAGAATGCATTATTGCTGTCTTTCAGTTTCACTGGCCAGCTAAAAAGACCAGAGTCCTGTTTGGGTTGGCTAATGTCAGTACTTGTCTCATGAACATTGTCACATGTCTTAGAGTCATCCAAAGTTGCTTCGGCTGCCCCGAACGAGAATAGGCCCTTGCCACTATCCGACTTCATAGGCCAGCTAAACAAACCAGTTTCTTTGTTAGACTGAGTACTTTTTGTACCGTCCTCCACTGTAGTATCATCATTGTTAGAGGCACTTGAAGACCCAAAAGACAACAGCGGTTGGCCGCCTTTTCCTGGCAATGAGGGAGTTTGTTTTGGCAAGACGTCCTGTGAACCGATAGAAGGTACAGTTGAACTGACGGACGCACCTTGCTCGGCATTTGAAATTAATGATGACCCAATATCTTCTACGGTGTCACTGGAATTCGGGGCACTTTCTTCTTCCTTCACACGATCACCATTACTCACTTTCGCAACAGAGTCGAAACAATCCTTAAACTGTTTTAAAATTTCTTCAGATCTGAATTTCGCAGCAAATTTCTCTTCTTGAGGGTTTTCATCAGCAAAATCAGCATGCGTAAACCATATGACGGCATTTTTAGCGACTTCAAACGGCGCTAATTTCATATCAGGTAAAATATAATGATTAAGACAAATCTTTTTTACCTGATCACGTCGCATCACAATTCTCACTGATCCGTGTTCTTTGCTTTTCAATATTTTCAGCTGACCAATTCCACGCTCTTTCCATTGTGGACCACTTCTGTCAAATCTGTAAACTTTCGCTTTCTGACAAAACAAAACATCTTCAGCCTCTTCTCCAGTTCCAGCCTCTTTTCTTTCAAGCTGTACAATTGGGGTAAATGTTGCCTTGCATTCTTCATCTTGAAATTTTTCTGGGGAACCGGGGGCTCCGGGGGCAGACTTCGGGGACTGTACTGCAGCTGTTTCTTTAGATGCTGGTGCTCTTGGAGTGACAAAAGTCTCAAATATGATTGGTTTGGGACTGAAGCTGAATGTTCCTTCTTTTGGTACATTTGAAGATCTGAAATAGAATATCAATAGATTTTAAGCAAGACAAACAATTTACAGCTTCACAAAAGAAATTGTTGGGTAAGATTAGGTTATGAATGAAGCACACTTTGCTATGCATTATTTCAAAACGTACTACTGAGTTAAATTTACAACTAAAGATCAGGTGGCAAGAATAATCCTATCTCTACAGAAATACAATTTTATTTTGGCACTTGGATTTGTTTACCTACTTTCGATCTTATCCTGCACCCAAGCTGACACGAAAACGTTTCTTGGTTTCTCATAGTTCTACAGCCGATCAACACCGAAGCTTTCAATGAGTTCTAGATAAACCAAGTTTCACTTAATCTTTGCTTTCATAATTTCATGAATTGATTTGTTTAGCAACAAACTGTCGTGTGTATTACCTTGGGGGACCACATGACAGATTTTCTGGCAAAATTATAATGGGTTATCCAGAAGATTGTCAGAAATTTTCCGGGAAGGAAATGTATATATTGTCTCAACCCTTCATGAAACATCTTTTGCTAGGAAGCTTTAGTTAATCGAGAGACACTATAACAACTTGACTTCTAATGGCTGTTGATTTAATCGGAATAATAAAGGCCAGACAGAGAGCAAACAAATTAGCAGAAAAACCAACTTAAAAACAGCTGGGTTGACAATACTAATGAAAAATTACGCAAATATTGATTGAAAACTTTCCATTTTCAAGCAAAAATCAGACCGTTATCTGTACTTTAAAGAATAATGTCTTTAATGTTACCGTTGTGAACGGTAATTAAATAATTGCAAAGTTACTCTTTGGTGACAGACTCGCATCGAGTAGCACAGAACGATTTAATAAACAGTAGAGTCTACCAAAAATCCATTTACGAAACATTGAAATATTGTCTCAACCAGTGATTCGGTAACTTGAGACTGAAGTTCAGATCTACAAAGTAACGAGAGAGAAAAAGATAGAACTTACACAGAATCCTTTGCGGTATTTTGATTCTCCTTTTCTTCAGACAGGATGTTAAAGAATTCTTTTGGAAGTAGAAGTTTCTCTGCTTTGCTTTGATCATCAACTGATGGAAGAAGCTCTTTTGTGAATTTGAGGTCATATGTTTCTTTGATTTCTTCCTCGCTTTCCTTTTCTAATTGGCTTTCAGTAGCTTGGGCATCTTTCTTTTCTGCAACTTTCTCTTCTAAACCATCAACTGATGCAGTTTTCTTTTCTCCTTGGTCAGTCTTCCCTTCACGACCCTCCAATTTTTCATTTTCTGCAATCGCTTCAATAAACACAACCTCAAATTTTTTGACAAGTTCAAGAGTTCTAAATCGAACTGCAAAAGTCTCTCCTTTCGTTTCCTCTTCCGCATAATCAGCCGCAGTGCTCCAGATCCTTGCTCTTTCCGAGTTACCCATTGGTTTCAGGGTCATTCCTTTGACTAACGAATGATTGGCACACAATTTTCTTATTTGGTCCCTTCTCATTACAAGCCGATATCTACCAGCGTTCTCTAAATTTCGCAATATTTTCAATTCACCAACACCCCTCTCTTTCCATTCTTTTGTTTCTCCGTCATATCGAAAAAGTTTCGCCTTCCCACAAAACATTGTCTCTTCATTTTCCTCCCCAGTTTTGTGTGTATCTATTTTCTTTAGGCTGACAAGGGGATCGAAATGCAAGCTATGATCATCCACTTTCGAAGGACTTTCCGGGTTCTGGGCAGCATCTTGGCTCTTTTGCGGAGATACATCTGAAGGAGGCTGTTTTCCAAACGAGAACGGAGCAGGAGAAAACGTCCCAGTAGGTGTGAAGAACTGTGTCGTATCTAAGCTCTCATTATTGCCACCCTGCGACTGCCTAGTCTCTGTAGGAGTAGCAGAGAAACTGAAGCCAGTTGATTTGGCATCTTGGTTGGATTGTCCAAAAATGAAGGGTTTAGAAAGTGGCGAGCTGAATTCAGATTGCCCGAAATTAAACAATGGTTTTGGTGTGATTGCAGTGCTATCTTTGTTGGTATTCTGGTCATTATCTGGTCTCCCTGTTGCACACGCGGGACAAGATAATGTTTCTTTGTCGTTAACAATGGCACACAGTGGGCATTCCCAACTGCCTGGTTTTGGTGCAAACAGTGACTTGATATCTGTCTTTTCTGCCAATGGTGATCGCTTCAAAACAATATTTGGCGAGGTCCTGTTTTTCAAAAAGGCAGGATTTTCAGTTTTGCAACTTGCACAACATTCTGATTTGGGATTGTTACTTACTAAACACGTAGGGCATTCCCAAGAACAAGAGCCAATGTCTTCATTTGATTTAAGGTCTTTATCGTTATTAGATGGTGTTTGTGACGCACTTCTGGCATCGGACAGTAATCCAAGACCAAATGAAGGCGTCGAGAAAGCTGGCTGGGTGAAAGACGCCGGGCTGGAACGAAAAAGCCCTCCTGTGGATGGCCCACTTGGTGTTCCGAATTGAAACCCACTCACTCCTTTGCTGTCTTGACCAAACAACGGGGCTTTCATACTTGCAAGCTTCTCCGTTGAGTCAGTTTTAGGAAACCCAGTAGATGACGTTGTTGACTCTGCATTCAAACATGGGGTGCTCTGTGTGGTGTTTTCTTTCGATGGGTCAACACTATTATCCTCATTCTTTGGCTTTAGGCTGAAACCCACGAATGGTGAATTTGAACTAGGCTTCCCAAAGACAAATCCACTGCTGGGCGCCTGACCAAAACTTGGGGCATTGTTTGGTTGCTGGCCAAAAATTGGCGCGTTGTTGGGTTGTTGGCCAAAAATTGGTGCATTGCTCGGTTTGACATCAGAGCCTGGCTTTGCAGTAGTGCAGGAAACACATTCTTTTGTTTCTGGCTTGTTCACAATCAAACAAGTTTGGCATTCCCATGAACCAGTTTCTGGTGCAAATTTCAAGCGCATTGATGATTCTTGTTTGCCTGCCCCCTCCACTGGTTTACTTTTAGTTCCACTTTCTTCTGCACTCTTTGGAGTCAACTTGAAGCCAGTGAATTGCGATGTTGAAGTGGATGCCCCAAACATATACCCACTGCCTGACGACTGACCAAAAACTGGTGCATTACTTGGTTTCTGGCCAAAAACTAGTGCATTGCTCGGTTTTGGATCTGCTCCTGGCTTAGCGGTACTGCAGGAAACACATTCACTGGCTTCGGGCTTGTTACAAACCATGCACATTTCGCATTCCCATGAACCAGTTTCTGGTGCAAATTTCGAGCGCATTGATGATTCTTGTTTGCCTGCCGCCTCTACTGGTTTACTTTTAGTTCCACTTTCTTCTGCACTCTTTGGAGTCAACTTGAAGCCAGTGAATTGCGATGTTGAAGTGGATGCCCCAAACAAATACCCACTGCCTGACGGCTGACCAAAAACTGGTGCATTACTTGGTTTCTGGCCAAAAACTAGTGCATTGCTCGGTTTTGGATCTGCTCCTGGCTTAGCGGTACTGCAGGAAACACATTCACTGGCTTCGGGCTTGTTACAAACCATGCACATTTCGCATTCCCATGAACCAGTTTCTGGTGCAAATTTCGAGCGCATTGATGGCTCTTGTTTGCCTGCCCCTTCAACTGTTTTATTTTTGGTTCCACTTTCTTCTGCACTCTTTGGCGTTAGACTAAAACCTGCAAAAGGCGAAGCTGAAGTAGATTTCCCAAACACGAACCCACTACTTGACGCTTGCCCAAAAACTGGTGCATTGTTGGGTTGCTGACCAAAAAGAGGTGCATTGCCAGTTGGCAGACCAAAAAGTGGTGCACTCTTAGGTTTTGGATCCGTGCCTGGCTTGGCAGTGGTGCAGGAAATACATTCCATCACAGCTCCTTTGTTAACAATCATGCATGTTGGGCATTCCCATGAATCAATTTGTGGTGCAAATTTCAATCGAATGGAATCTTTCGACGCTTCAATATTTTCATTTACTTCTTTCTTGTCGATCGCTTGCCTGCTCACGGACGGAGAAGCTGCTTGTTGCTTTGTTGGTTCGACTGTTCCACCTTGCGATTGCATTTGTTCTCCAGGCTTTGAAGTAACGTCTTTTGATTCAATAACTCCTTTCAATGCTTCTCCTTCATTAGACAACCCAGTTGCTTGCAAATATGTCACAATGATTCCCTGACATTCTTCAAAAACACGTTTAAATTCATCAGCAATTTCTTTGTTCTTAAACTTGATAGCAAACTGCTCGACCTTAGGTTCTCCATCCGAATAATCAGCACCTGAAACCCATATCCAAGAAGTGGCAGATAGACCATGTGGTTTTAGTTGAATGTTCGGCATCGTCGGGTGATTAGCACATAATTTACGCACTTGGTCTCTACGCATAAGCACTCGACAGTAACTGGTTTCTGGATTGTGGCTAAGTTTCATTTCACCAACACCGCGTTCTTTCCATTGCTTTCCTTCATGATCAAATCGATAAAGTTTTGCCCTGCTTTTGAACAGATCAACATACCCTTCTTCTCCTGTTCTGAGGTCCTCTTTCTTCTCTAATTCAACAATTGGTTTGTACTGTGGATCATAAGCTTCTGGGTCCTCGTTATCTTTTGGAGACGTAAACAATTGAGCTCCTGCTCCAGCAAAACCAGTGAACCCTTTAGGGCTACCCTGAAAACCTTGAGCACCTTTGTTGTTGACAATGTCGGAAAATGATAGGAATGGATTCTGGTTCTCTGCTGTTGCACTGTCTTTGGAGAATGCAGAAAATATTGGGATCTGATCTGTTTTTGCAACAGCAATACTCGTTTTAGAATCTGGAATTGTCAAACCTGATGTAGCCTTCGTTGTCTCCGGCGTACCTGCAGATATCGCAACACATGCATCATCTTCACAGCCTCTACATCCTGAACAAGGTGGGTATGAGCTTGGCGCGAAAAAATTTGGAGGCAGTTGTAGCCGTGCTGCCTTAGCACGTTGCGCAAAGGTAGCCTTCTTCACATACGTCACAAATATATCATCATCAATCATTTGAACGACGTGTGGAACAACATCAGCAGAGTCTTCACCCTCGTTTTGAGGAGACAGCCGATCTGAATTAGCATCACTATCAGCCGTTGCAATTTGTGGTCTCGTTGGTTCTTGATCATAATATTCAAATTGATCATCCTCGTTTGCATAATACGCAGCAGCCTCTTGATCAAAATTACCACCTTCCGCGGTGTAAAATTCACCATCATCATAATAATCACCATTTTCATAATATGTGCTGTCATCATAGTAATCATTATCATCATAAGCCGCATCTTCGTAATATCTGTCTTGTCTCTCCTCCCAGTCAGCCTCTTGGAAGTATCTCGCCTGCTCTATGTTCTGGTTGCTTACTTGGTTGTTTGCCCCATCTCCTTGGCTTTGATCATAGACCGCGTTAGGCCCATGCAATGCAGCATTGTACATGACGTTTGGTGACCCCATTCGAGTTTGCATTTGTTGCGGGCTAAAATTCGGCAGCTGTTGTGAGCCGAAATTTGGCAATTGTTGTGGGTTGAAGTTTGGAAATTGTTGCGGACTAAAGCTTGCAGTGGCCCCCCCGAAAGGTCTTGCACTTGGTGGGGCAGTCGCCAAAGAACGATTTGCATTGGGCACTTGAAAGGGATTGGTAAGGACGGGAGTTGATGCAAAAGGAGAACTCTGGAGACCAATAGAAGGCAAACCTGGTGTAGATTGGCTTGAATCTCCTGGGCTTGTGAAACTGAATGGATTCACGATGTTAGACGAAGTTGGTTTGTTTTCCAAAGCAGCAAGGAACGGGTTTTCTTTTGCCCTGTCATCTTTGGGAGGCTGAGCAGCAACAGCACCAACAACACCAAAGTCAAATTTCAATTTTGAAGCATCGAAAGGAGAGCCCCCCGTTGCTTGTGGTTTGAAATCGAATTTGAAAGTTGACATGGCAGGCTGGTTCCCTTCTGTTTGCTGAGCTGTAGTCGCTGCAACGGCGCTTGCCAGTTTTTCTCCATCATCTGGTTTTGCTGCAGCATCACCTCCTAATTTGAAGGAAAATTTCGGAAGGTCAACTTTGCTTGCTTCTTGCGTTGGCTGCTGAAGTGACGAAGCTTTTAATAACGGACTTGTCAATTCAACATTGCTTGAGACATGCACGTCAACCTTTGTGGATTGTGAAGGTGGTTTAGTTTCTTCTCTGCTACTTAATGCAGCCACTTCTGACTCTTCTTTGGTATCAGTTGGTGTCTTCAAGGCTTCTTGGCATTCTTTAAATTTCGATGCAAATGCACCTGCAATCTCTTCATTCTTAAACTTGATAGCAAACGTCTCTGCCGTTGGGGCCTCTTCGCTCATATCCGCGTTGGTGTACCAAACAAATGTTTTTTCACTACCTTGTTTCTGTTCCATTTTCATTTCTTGAGTAATCAAATGATTTGCGCACAGACGAAAGATTTGTTCCCTTCTCATCAACAATCGTGATTTGCTTGTTTTCGGATTCATCAATATTTTCATTTCTCCAACACCTCTCTCTTTCCATTGACCTTCATTAAGGCGATACAACTTTGCTTTCTTTTTGAACATCACAGTTTCATTTTCTTCTCCAGTCCCGTGATCGGCCCTCTTTGTAAGCAATACAACTGGTTCAACATGGATGCCGTCCCCATGTGAGTGATCCGCCTCTTCTCTTGATTGACCCCCTTCTCCTTGTGAAGTGTCTAACGCACCAGGGCTCCCTCCAACCTTTACGTTCCCGTCTACACCATCTGTGGCTTCTAGAAGTTCATGCTCTGTCTCTTCCTCTATTGTATGCGCACTGTCAACCAAACCAGCAAAGAAATTTGCTGGGAAGGCAGGGGCAACAGGGGCTGGAGAAAATGGGTCCCATGACATTTCGGGGTCCAGTCTTGGAGTCAAGTTGCCAGAGCCGGAGGTAATATCATCTTTAATAACATAAGCTATTGAGGAGGAGCTTTCATCAGTGTTGACAGAACTGTCTTGCCGCGGTTTGATGATAGACTCGCTTCCAGATTGGTTAGCCCTCATTTCTGCCATTTCTCTCTGAAATTAATAATAAACAAAGTTTTGTGCATTTGTCTCTAAGAAACTACTATTCGCTTCACTGAATATTTTGTGGTGAATACCATGTGAATATGGTCAATCAGTTTGGGAATCTAAAACACGGAACACCATCCATGAAAAGTTCTAGATACATAAACTAAAAAGTGAGTTTCACTCTTTTGTTATTTTCTCGTTTTAAAGCATCAAGTTTGTCAGTGATTTAGAAACAATTTTGGGAGAGTTGGGTGCTTAATAGAGGGTATAACACATACTGTCCCTAAGTAGTTGCTCAACAACAGCAAAACTTATATTATAATCTATTTCGAAAAGCCGTTTTTTGGGTTTGCCGTCTCCAAATCAGACATTTCAATTTCAACACAATGCAATTACTCCAAAAAAAAATTTAATTACACAACAAGGTAACACGAACGTGTTGACTATTTTTCAAAAACTAACATTTTTTTATGCACCGTGATACTGAACGTGATGGAACAGACTTCGTTATAGGATCTTGCGCG
The DNA here is from genome assembly GCA_004194415.1 of Aurelia aurita. Lineage (NCBI taxonomy): Eukaryota > Metazoa > Cnidaria > Scyphozoa > Semaeostomeae > Ulmaridae > Aurelia > Aurelia aurita. The sequence goes on along the minus strand of REGM01000021.1, from coordinate 974,393 downwards.
ACAAATTGTCATGGTCTTTGCTGTTAACAAAAATATCAAGGCAAATTTTCAAAACGGTATTAATTACGAACCTCCAAATTATGAATTCTTGAAGCCAAAACAGAAAACTNCAGCAAAACTTATATTATAATCTATTTCGAAAAGCCGTTTTTTGGGTTTGCCGTCTCCAAATCAGACATTTCAATTTCAACACAATGCAATTACTCCAAAAAAAAATTTAATTACACAACAAGGTAACACGAACGTGTTGACTATTTTTCAAAAACTAACATTTTTTTATGCACCGTGATACTGAACGTGATGGAACAGACTTCGTTATAGGATCTTGCGCGACAAATTGTCATGGTCTTTGCTGTTAACAAAAATATCAAGGCAAATTTTCAAAACGGTATTAATTACGAACCTCCAAATTATGAATTCTTGAAGCCAAAACAGAAAACTCGTGATTTCTGACTGCCAATTGTTCATGAAGGATGGAATTTTCCAGGGCTAACTTTGACTCTATGGCAGATTCATCCTAAAATAGAATTATTTGATCAGCTTCCCGACAACACACTACGCATGACAACACCTGACAACACACATCACGGCAAAGAAAAAACATACAGTAAAAACCCGTGTATAAGAACCTTGTGGATTAAGAACCTACAGGCTGAAATTGTCAATTTTCAATTGTTTTATAAGAACCAATCCATTGCATTAATTGTTTAAGAACCCAGGCTGACTTGCAAAACAGTAGGTTCTTATACGCGGGTTTTTACTGTATCGAAGAAATTAATTTTTACGGACAAACTGCATTGATTTTGGTTACTATGAAGAGGGATTAGTATTCCTTTATTCCAGTATTCCTTTGCATAAATATTGTCAACTCTGCTTTCAGGACAGGAATTCTTTGCAAATAATCAATGTGAGTTGTAGGGCTATCGTACAGCTTGAGTTAATAACTAAAGAGAAAGTTTCGACTATGTAGCCTAAATGTTTCATCTAATTGAAGCATCAAAATAAAGTGAAACGTAGAATAAATGAATAACAATGTCGTGGGTTTTGGCTTATATTCTGATATAAAACGTTTGTAGGTTTTAGCTTACATTCTAATATGATAGAGCAGTCACTGGTGCAAGATATAGATAGCAAGGTTTGTGATGGTTTTAATTACCCACAAGTTAAGTATTCAAACTTCAACAGATTTGAAATTCATACCAACGTAAAGAAATGCATCAAAATACCTGAATTTGATCATCATCTGCAAGATTTTCAGGGTCATCGTCATCTTCTTCTGCAGATGAATATCGCAAATCCAATAACTTGCCTAAAATAAACACAAAGTACAAAATGCATTCCTATATCCATCTACAAACCATGATGAAATTAAGGCAACGGATGATCAAAATCTAATCTATCAAAAGCTGAACAAGAATAAACCTTTCAGCAATTCTACCGTTATTTTTATACATTTTGTAGAAATCTGTCGAATTTTCGAATGTGCACAACAGTGATAGAAGCTCTAACGCCACTCAATCGAACTTTCTAATAAAAATGCATACAAAGATCCCTCGATCCATACTTTTTTGTAGAAACGCTAAAAGGCCTATTGGGGATATATTTTCGATCAACTTGCTTTGAAAGGAAAATGAAAGAACAATACATGATCTGAACACCAGTGTTGAATTGAATTACAAATTACCAGTTAGTATAACTATATTTCGAATTTCACGGTTCGAGCGAGCATTTTGTTAAAAATTGCGCTTTGAATTTTACGAGAACTCACTTGGTGCCGCAGTAATGCCACTTTGTTCTGAAATTGCTTCCCTAATTTCGTCAATTTCCGCCTCAATCCCAGCTCGAAAGGCAGCCTGAATAAGACAGGAGAGAAAACATGAACACATTTGTACATT